>JARHVA010007060.1:565000-768092 GCA_037957365.1 Torreya grandis
CAAAGACAAATATACAATTACAACATTCCATAATGATAACAACATTATAATCATAACAAATAGTAACAGTTTTAATTAAGATCAAAATAACATCTAAACATGAATCTAAACCATATAATCCATGAACAAGCATGAAATATTTTAAGTTAATGAAATTAAAGTAATTATGCATTTATTGTAATATGTGGTGTGTGTTAGTTTCATTATTGAATCTCTACACCTCCAACATATTCATTTGTAGAACCCTCTTTGATGATAATCTCCCTCCATATCTATCTAGAGAGTGGAATTTCTCATGCATTCACCTCAAAAATAAATTGTAGTTAGCTTGTAACCATGATAATTAATGAAAATATTGCTAAAATATAATCATACTGAATAAACATAATTTGCATGCATATGAAACTCATGTATAGCTAACCAATCAAGTAATGAATCATAAAAAATAATCATTATATATCTATCCATAAATCAACATAAATGAAAATAATTTAATAAATTAGTAATCAAATAATATTAACCCCATTAATATTTGTTTAATAAACAAATCAAGTTTAGTGAGGAAATTGGGATATAACTATTAGTATAATTCTCTATTGGTTGACTACTGAAGGAGAGAGAATCATTAGAGTACTTTTCCACACCAACCATAGACCATAGATCATATGAATAATTTCCCAACAAGGGAATGACCCTCCCTCCATGGTTGAGCAAATGATAACAGTGTAAGTTTTGAGAAGTCAACTATAACCCTTGTGTTTTAAAATTTAACTACTTGTAACATATGATAAATAATTCTATTCTAACATAACATCGTGCATACATGAATATTAATCAAACAGGTGAAATGATAATGCTTAAATATAAAAATTACTTTATTCAATATTTTCATATATTTTAATGATCCCATAGATCAATAATATTCACACACACACACACAATCATATTTACATATATTATTGACTGTAAATAAATGCATGAGAACCTTCTCACAATAAAATTTACTTAGTGTCATTAATACTAGATTTACTAAATAATTCATATACAATATTTCCATGAAATTATTATATATATATATATATATATATATTATTAATACCACATTAATTAAATATAAATAAACAAATTTAAGTAATTATATTTTATATAATAACAACTTAATATCTACTATCATACTTCTTATGTTCCAATACAACCCAAAGTCCATTTCTAATAAGTCAATATTAAAAATAAATTATTTTCTAGAAATATTCATAATATTTAAGTATATACCAATTTCATATAAACATCCCTTTTCATAGGTATTATAATAAAAATAACACAATTCAATAACTTCACAATAAATCCAAAGCTAACCAACAAATAATAATAACCACAAAATTTATTTGTTCTAATAAGCAATTAATCATTTTTCTCATAATTTATAACTGAATCAACATATTAAAATTAATGATATACATTCCATTTTTCATATGAATACATTTATTCATTATATACAAACATTTATCTACATACCAAATTATCCATATATACATATATATATATATATATATATTGTTAGAGATTAGCTTTTACAATGTGTATTTATCGAGAGGTAAATAGTAATTAATTGTTAGTTATATTTGGTTGCAATAAGTTATTTTTATATTTTTATAAACAATGTTATGAATATATATTAGATTAGACTATATTGTTATGATTTATTAATAATATATCAATTATAGGTTTGTGAGTTATATTAGGGAGTCATATGAGATATTTAAGGAGATGTGATCTTCTTAATTATAGAAAAGAGTTTTCCTATTTAATTGTAAACTCTTGTATTGTTTATTAATTCAAAGAGTAGTATAAATAATATTATCAACATGAATAATTATTCAATGTGTTTTATATCTCTTTGTGTTTATTCGACTATGCATGGATTAAAATATTATTTTTATCTCTTTGTTTTTCCAACAGTTGTATCAAAGTAATTTATGATCATGTGTGTGTGAAAAATGAGAGTCTGGTAGAGAACAAATGTTCCAAAGGAGAGTATGTTATTGTATCCATAATATATGATACCAAATAATATTGGAAGATTCTTTTATTACCTATAATGTGCCTTATACCATGAATGTTATGCTAGTTTAAATGACCAAGTCTACCATCAATTATCATCGCCATCAAAAATATGAGCATTAATTTGATTGAATCAGACCATGCCTAATCTCATTTAATTTCCCCACACATAATCAAATCTCTATTACATCTTTTTGTCTGGCTATGTGTTTCATAAAAGTTTCTAAAGATGGATTACAAGTAGATAGTGAAGATTTTATGCTTAGCATTGATTTACATGTTACACTACCTAGGCATATCATATTCATTAGAATAACCTATAGTTTATTCCATATTTATCTCAATATCTATTACAATATCAAAATCTATTAATGCATTATTTCCATAGTTAAACAACTAACTAAACTTCAATGATGATGGTTCTCTAATGAGTTTTTTATCAAGTTGTGAATGGTGAATTGGAAGGCTTTACCAATGCATGATAAGATTTAGTTGTGCTAAGGTACCTATGAAATTTCCTTCATCTATCTCATGGTGTTTGTTATCTCCACATTTAGGTCCATATAATAAATTTTTACCAAGAAAAACATTTGTATCTACATCATTTATTTGACGTGTCATCCATGGAACTCACATTAGTGGGTAAATTTTTAGGAGCTAGACCAAATATAGAATCTCTTAAGAATATGGTCAGAAAGAATTGGACTATACATGGAGACGTTGATATTGCACCAATGGTGAATGGATTCTTCTCTTTTATTTTCAACTGTAAGGAAGATTTGAATAAGGTTCTTAGTGGAGGGCCTTGGTCTTTTGGAAAATGTTCTCTTATAATCAAAAAATGGGAACCAAATATGGACTTATCTGATTCATTTTTCTTAACTACTCCTATATGGGCTAGACTTCCTAGTCTCCCTTTATAATTTTGGCATGAGGACATTTTTAAAGGAATAGCTAGTTCATTTGGTGAACTAGTGGCAATGGATAATGCCACGGCTTCAAGAACTAAAGTCCAAAGTGTTAGAATTTATGTAAAAGTGGCAGACTTGAATCACCTCCCAAAGAAAGTGGAATTAATATCAAAGCTTGGTAAGAAAATACAAGAGATTGTCTTTGAAGATTTGCCAAACTCCTGCTATGCGTGCAAGAAATAGGAGCACTGGGTCAAGAACTATCCCTTTAGAAGTAAAACACATCCAAGAAATGTTAAGGATCGGAAAAATATTAAGATCCAACAAAAGAAAATATGGAAAATCAAAGAGGACTATCTAGAGATAGGAAAGAATCAAGAAGTTTTAACAAACCCATGTATAGAACAGGATAAAGTTTCTTCTACTGAAGAGGCTGACATTCTAAATACAATGGGAGATAAAGAGCTTTCTTTAAAGAAAGAAAGTACTCAGAATGAAGAACAAGGGATGTACTCAGAGAACAAAAAGTCTAAACATTTAATAGAGGAAAAGACAGACTTATTAAAACAAATCGTTGTTTACCAAAGTAAAGAAGATCAATATAAAGATGTAGAAGACAACGCTGGGTTAGAGGAAGGTGAATTGACACCTGAAGGTGGAAAAAAATTAGATGAAGGAGAGCTGCTTGCTTCCCAATTGGGGGAGAATCAGGTGTCATCTAAGGATGATAATAACATTCTAGTGGAAGGGGCCCCCTTTGCAGAAGAAGTGAAAGAGGAAGGAAAAAACTCAAAAGACCAAAAGAAAAAAGATGAGGAAAAGAACAAAATAAAGAGTGTTGAGACGAGAAGTTCTAAGGTGAAACCTCATGCTCCTTCTTAGAATAAAGAAGGAAAGGGAACTGATCAGTAATCCAAGATAAAATTGGATGTTGGTTCTCCGGATAAACCTGGAAAAAGATCTACAAGGAAGAACAGAGAGATGGAAAGCAAATAGAATATTGTTGATGGTAGGCAGGCAACTATGTTGGACTTTACAAAAAAAATAGTAATGAAAATATTAAGTTGGAATATTAGGGGGTTAAATAGTATTAATAAAGTGTATATAGTTAGGAATTTTTTCAGAGATCAAAAGCCTGATTTCCTTTTGCTCCAAGAAACCAAGATGAGTAAAGAGAAAGTAGAACAGATCAAAGACTTTAAAAATTATTCCATCAAGGCCAGTATTTCTGAAGGTGCTTTAGGGGGAACTATGATGTTATGGAAGAAGAATCATTACTCTGGATCTATCTTGATAGATAGCAAAAATCTTATGATTGTTAAAATAACTAGTGTTGATCAGAAGGAAAGTTGGTATATTGTAAACATCTACGCTCCAAATGTCAAGATCCAAAGGAAAAAGGTCTGGAAGACTATCTCAAACTTCAAAAGCAAAGACTATTATGGACGATGGATTATAATGGGAGACTTTAATGTACCACTCTATGATCATGAGAAAAAGGGAGGTAATGTTATTCAATTGGAAGGGAGATTTGATCTAATGGAGTTTATAAACAAAGAATGACTAATGGATATGGAACTTTAGGGAGTTCAATTTACATGGAGCAATAAGAGAATTGGCAATGATTGTATACAGGCCAAGCTTGATAGGGCCCTTATCTCTCCAGACTAGACAAAAGAATACATATGTAAGTTGGAAGCATACCATAGAATAGGTTCGGGTCATTATCCTCTTTTTTTCACAGCAGCCAAAATAAACCTAAAAAAGAATCATCCTTTCAGATTTGAAAAGATGTGGTTGCAGCACCCACAGTTTGATAGTAAAATGGAAGAGTGGTGGAATATTCCTATTGAGGGTACGACCCTCTTTAGAGTTGTTTCCAAGCTCAAAAATGTTAAAAGGGAAGTTAAGAAGTGGAATAAGTATTGTTTTGGAAATATCTTTGAGAAAAAGAATGCTCTTAAGGAGGAAATTAGTAGAATTTAGGAAAAAAATCAGCAAGATGGATACACTTTAGACCTCCTTACTGAAGAAAATGAACAGTTGGTCTAATACCAAGATATAATAACTAAAGAAGAAATATATTAGAGACAAAGATATAGGTTGTTATGGTTGAAAGAAGGAGATAAAAATACAAAGTTTTTCCATCTTTCCACTCTAAAGTGTAGAGCTAAAATTCGTATTCAATACCTAAAAAAAGGAGATCAGAAGATTACAGAGGAAAAGGAAATCAAGGAGGAAATGCTATCCTTTTTCTCTTCCCTAATGAAGGCTGATTTAAATATCAATCTAGAAAGTCAGTCTGATATCCTACATGTGGTTCCTCCTCTGGTCTCGAAGGAACAGAACAAAATGTTATGTTCAATACCAAAGGATGAGGAAATCTTCAAAGTAGTCTATTCTCTAGGAGGAGATAAAGCACCTGGACCAGATGGATTTCCCATGTTATTTTTTCAAAAACTTTGGAAATTTGTTCGCAAAGACGTAAGTAATGCAGTGAAGGAATTCTTTGGATCCAAACAAATGCTTATGGAAGTTAATTCCACTTTTTTGTGTCTAATTCCAAAAATGATTTGAGCTAACTCACCTAATCAGTCTAGACCGATTAGCCTGTGTAACTCATTCTATAAGATCATATCCAAATTACTTACATCCAGACTTATTCAAGTGATTCCTTATATTATTGCTGACCAACAAAATGGATTTATCCCAGGTAGACAAATCCTTAATTCAATAATTACTACTCATGAGAATATTCATTCATTGTTCAGTTCTAACAATGAGGGTTTCATAATGAAAGTTGATATTGCAAAAGCATATGATAGGGTGGATTGGTTATTCCTTTCAAATAGTCTTACATATTTTATCTTTGAACAAAAGGTGGTTGATATTATTTATCAGTTGATATCTACTTCCTCAATTGTTGTATTGGTAAATGGGAGTTCGTCCCACTTCTTTAATCCGTCACGGGGATTGAGACAAGGGGACCCTATATCCCCCATTCTATTTGTAATTATGGCTAACTGTATGGGAAGATATATAGGGGACATAGTCTGTAAAGGTTTATTTAAGGGTCTAAAACCCTCTTCTCATCCTCTAATATGCTCCCACAGAAAATTTGTTGATGATACTATCTTCATGGGGAAATCTGATGTCAAAGAAGCAGAAGCAAGCTATAAATTTATATTCATCTGCCTCTGGACAGTTGATTAACTAGAATAAAAGTGCAGTGTTCTTCACTAACACCCCAATTCAGAGACAAAACAAAATAGTTAAAATACTTGAATGCTCTATAGGTTCTTTCCCCTCTTCTTACCTGGGTCTCCCTCTTGGGATGAAAGTCCCTGAAGCCTTTTGGGAAGATCTCATTAATAAATTTAGTAAGAAACTTGCGGGATGGAAAGGAAATTTTCTAAGTCAGGTAGGAAAGTTAACCCTCCTCAAAGAAAGTCTTCAAAGCATACCTACTTATGCTTTAAGTCTTTTCAGAATTCCCACCAAATTTGCATAAGCTATTGAAAAAATCCAGAGAAACTTTCTATGGACAGGTACCAAGGAAAAAAGGAGAATGCCATTAATTGCCTGGGACAACATTTTCAAACCTTTCAGGGAAGGAGGATTGGGAATAAGTAAAATTAGAAGTATGAACATAGCTCTCCTAGCAAAATAGGGATGGAGGGTGTATCATGAAAACAAAGAATGGAGCAATATATGGAAGCATAAGTATTTATTTAAAGCAAAATCCCTCCCTGATTTCTTTTCTTACCCTGACGTTACTCGTCCATCTTCCATATGAGGGGCAGTTCAGGGAGCTAAAATTTTTTTAGAAGAAATATGTTCATGAAAAGTTGGTAATGGAAAAAAGGTGAAATTTTGGGAGGATGCTTGGTTAAAAGGAAACCCTTTGATAAAAGAATTCAAAGATAAAGAAGTAATTGACAGATGTAAGAAAAGATATGGAATAATGGTTTACCAATACTGGCAGAACAATTCCTGGGTGAACTTAAATGATCTCGATCAAGATTTCAATAATATACAATTATCCCTCAATGTTATCTCTCTTTATCCTAATCTTGAAGATAAGATTGTTTGGCATGATGATCCTAGCAGACATTTTAAAGTTTCTACCATTTTTACTTCAAAGAGAAATGGTAATCAACCTTTGTGGATGCATGCCTGGACCAAGGGGCTCATCCTAAAAATCAAAATCTTCTACTGGACCCTTCTCCAAAACAAAATCTTGACTCTTGACAACTTACATAAAAGAGGAATATATGTAGTGAACAGGTGTATTCTATGTAAAAAGGGTTTTGAAGATAGAGATCACTTGTTTGTGAACTATTATTTTACGCAGCAAGTTTGGAAAGAGATCCTCAATATTTGGGGTATTGCATGGATTCACCACAAAAGTGTGGAAATATATTTTAAAAGTTAGTACTGTCCCTCTAAGAATCCTGATGTTCTTTTTTTATGGAAACTAACTCTTCCCCATATTTGGCGGGGAATATGGAAAGAAAGAAATAACCAAATTTTTAGAAGAAAATAACTTCCAGGATGGGTGGTGGGGTAGAACATTATTAGAGCTATTAAGGATAATTTCTCATTGCAAAGGGACCCTAATTCAACCTTTCAAATTGATAATCCCTTAAGATCAAAAAATTCTAATGTAAAAATCGAAAATCCTAGACTAGGTGTTACTTGGAACGTCCCCCCTCATGGGTGGATCAAAGGAAACTTTGATGGAGCCGCTAAAGGGAACTCAGGAAATGTAGGATGTAGAGGAGTCTTGAGAAAACATGTGGGAAATGTAATTGATGATATTGTTATCCCCATTGGTAAGTCAAATTGTCATATTGTTGAAGCTTTAGCTACCCTTTAAACCATCAAACTAGCTGTTGAATTAGGATATTCTAAATTATGGCTAGAAGGGGACTCCTTGAATATCATAAATATCTTAAACAATAAATTTTTTTTTTCATGGTCTATAGAGGCCATGGTGATGGAAATGAAAACTTTAATCAAAAAATTTGAGAAAGTTACTATCACCCATACTTACCGTGAAGCCAATAGGGTTACTGATTGGATAGCAAATCACGCAGTTTGAATAGGACACAAGGTGAGTTGGTAGGATACATTAAACAAGAATGTGGATCTTAGAGCACTCATTAATCATGACACAATTCATGCAAAGGAGTGGAAGATCAGCTTGGAATAGAAAACCAATGATTTGGCAGAGTGGCCTCACAGAGAAAGGTTTACACTCATTAAATAGAAATGTTCTAGAGTACGTGAAGCGAATTCTGAATGTGCCTTAAAAAAGGTGAGTTTTGTTCCAAATTGGTAATAGTTGGGTTCATTGTTTAGTTTATAGTGTTTGGGTGTTAAAGGATATTTTTATGGCTCACAAAAGGGAAGGAGAAATAAGGAAGCAGGAACCCAAAAATTGTGAAGAGTGGAAAGCAAAACAAGATGTCTGGAAGATCCTTTAGAGAGGGAAGGTTGTGAGCTCCATGGAATGGCCTCATGGTTCAAAACCCCATATTACAATGGATTTTTTCAAAAATTGGATTGATGATAGGGTCACCCTCCATGGCATCACGATGAATCTTACTGAGGAATTCATAGTGGAGGTCACGGGGCTTCCAATGGAGGGAATAAAATTCTCTAAGCAGACCAGCATTTCAAATGAGGCTTTTTGCAAATTCCCAAAGACAGATGTTGAGGAGCAGCAACTGGAAAAGAGTGGGGACTTTTTTGACTTGAAGTAGATTAAGGGTATCTAGAGAGACATCTTATGATGTATCCATGAGTATTTCGTACTTGATGGAAGAAGCAAAAGAGTCCACAAATTTCATTTTGTATTTCTTAATCACTTCAGACACAAAGTAAGAATCTCCTTTCCTTTCTATTTGCATTTCTCTTTGCTCCAAAGTCTATTCATTCATAGGAAAAAGGAGTCTCATCCTATATTGCATGAGGGATTAATTCTAATAATTGAAGGTCACTACAAAAACAAAGCCATTATTATGAATCCTTATTCAAAAAAAAATAAGGACTTACAGAGTAACAAGAATGAAATAGTAAAAGGGAAAGAAAAAGCTAAATTCAAATTCTCTAGTTTTAAAAATCAGAATGCTGATGAGGAAACAGAGTGGGAAAGCATTAAAATTTTTGAGGAGGAGAGCATGGAGGAAGAGGGAGGAATAGAAAGCATGCAATCATGTTCCAACGAGGAAGATGAAGTTCAAGACAAGAATGAGAAAGGAGTCACTATAGTGGAAAAAGCTAAAAATAGTAACCATGATCCTAAGGAAAAACAACAAGTGTTTGAGGAAACTGATAAAGATTTGGATGATCCGTTTGAGGACCCTATTTTGATAAATGAGAAGGAAAATCTAGTTCAGGTCGCCAACCAAGTAACAGAAAAGGGAGCTCAAGCTAAGGATGTTAGTAACAAAAATGAAAGCCCTATTGAAACTAAGGAACATAAATGAATGGAAAGGGAGGATCACAGGGAAGAAGTTGGAAACAGTCCAAAAAAGAATACAGAAGATTGGAGTGATATAAGGCAGAATGACAGGAGGCACCCACCTATGAGCTTGTCCAATCGCAAAGTAGATGCTATCCTTTAATTCAATTCATGGATGTATAAGGAGTTAATGGAACTCAAGAAGAAAATGGAAATAATGGAAGGTAACCAAGAGGTAGTTTGGAATAAATTCAATAACATGGAAAAGCAGATGAGGGATATTCCTATCAAACTCAAAGACTATGAGAACAACCTAAGGGAAATCATTAAGGAAAGTAGAATGAAGATGGAGGAGGTTACATCAAGCATATGTGCTGCTACTGTAAACATTGGAAAATGAACAAATGAGGAAATCAAATCCCTGGAGGGGCCTAGCAAGAGAACTAGACAGAGCTCAAGGAAGAAAGCAATGGAAGAGGGAGCCAAGTCGGCGGCTACTGCCATTTAGGACACTGATGTGAAAGGTAAGGAAGCAGTGAAGATGATTTTAGAACTAGAAGAATAGATCCTGGTTCTTTTAGTTGGATGTAATATCTAGTCTTATTACCTAGTTTTTTGTATCCTCTTTACTATGGAGTTTCTAGGTCTCTGTAAAACCTGGGGGTTGTCTTTTGATTTTCTTGTTTGGTGGTTTCAGGTCCATGTAAAACCTGATGTTGATACTTCTTTGAAGTAGGTTTTAGGTTTCGCCTGTGGACGTTACTATTTCATCCTTCTCCCTTTGTTTCAGGGTTTTGGGGTCCCTTCAAAACCTATTTTTACCTTAATCTAAAACATCATTGATTTGACATCTCATATAAGGTTCAAAACCAACATTTAGTATATTACAAATCTTATGTAGCTGATTGCTTCAATAGGTGATAAGTGAAAGGTTAATATTTGTGGTTAAGTGTATTTTGTTTAATTATTATTTATAATTTGGTTTAAGTATTTGAGTTTAGGTAATTCATTTTAGCAAAGTCATTTAAATAATTTAGGTTTTAAATATAATTAAAATTTGGTATAATGAAAAGTTTTGACTATATGGTCAATGTCATTTTATCATTATTTAGTTATACCTTTAGACAAGTGTTGGCTTTGGGTATTTAACTTAATTTGTCAAAAATTCAAAGCTATAGAGTCATTATGTTCAAATCCATTTTGAAAATTATTTCATTAGTTTTTAGGTCATTTTTATTTAATAAAAAGTCTAAAATAATTTTGAGTGTCTTTTATGAGTTAAAAGTCTTTTTATTGAGTCAATGCCAACTATTGTTAAAACTAAGAGTCATTTTAATGTCAATAAAATATGTCATAATTTTTTGTATGGATGCATTATCAATTTTAAGTGATATCCTAATGTCGAATGTGTTAGTATTGTTCGGGAGGGGGGACCCCATTTCAATCAAAATGACATGGAATTGAGCTTCATCAAGATTTTGGTTGAGTAAGCAACAACCTACTAGAGATTGTAGGATACATGAAGGATATAGGTTTTTTAATGACCTCTTATTAGTCTCCAATGATCAGGTTGAACCAATGTTTTTGTGACATATATAATATGGTGTGTTTTTTTATTTTTGTCATGTGTTTGTAAAATAATAACATAAGTATATGCCTATTTAAGATATGTAATGTATGTAATTCCAAACTTAATTCAATAATGTAAAAACATTATGAAAGGATAGAAAGAGCCAATCTAAGTCAGTTCATGGATCTTAAAAAGGTTTATGGTAGAGATTAAAAAACTACATGAGGTGAATAGTGTTTTGGCAATAGTTAGAAAAGTAGCTACTATAAAGATCCCATGACTACCTTATTTATGGAGATGACACCCAATGACACATCCATTGTAGTCACATAAATTAAATACATGATGCATTCCTTTAAATAAAATTATTTATGTGCAACAAGATTATGTCAGTATTATGTAGAACTAAGAGTATGTGGTGGCATATAATTATATTCATGCCAATTCTTGGAGGTAGATGGTTTTCCTATTCATGTCAAGGTTCATGGTATACTTATAGAATAATGGGAAGAGTGAGCCTCTCTTTATATCAAGGTCATGATATAAATAGGTAATGCTATAATGGGTGAGAATATTGTAGATACGAGTGTGAATGTTTCTGCACCATGTAAAATCTATGGGGGGAATGTTAGGGATTAGATTTTACATTGTGTATTTACTAAGAGGTAAATAGTAATTGGTTGTTAGTTATATTTGGTTGTAATAAGTTATCATAATATTATTATAAACAATGTTATGAATATATATTTGATTATACTATATTGTTATGAGTTATAATAATATATCACTTATAATGTTGGAGTTATATTAGGGAGTTGGGTGAGAAATTTAAGGAGATATGATCTCCTTAATTATAAGAAAGAGTTTTCCTATTTAATTGTAAAATCTTATATTTTATATTAATTTAGATAGTAGAAGAAATAATATTATCAATGTGAATAATTATTTAGTGTGTTTTATATCTCTTTATGTCTATTTAACTTTGCATGGATTACAATATTGTTTCAAATCTTTATTTTTACAATATATATTAAGTATGTCCACTTATATTTAATATATTTTTAAAAACGTTAACCATTTATTTCCTAATGGCATGATATATACATATAAATGGTCATAATTATATATATATACCTATTTGTATAATTTGTATATATTAATTTTGTGTGTGTGTGTGTGTGCATGTATATGTGGTTTTATGAAATATTCATAAAGACTATTATAATGTATTTATGTATAATCCATAACTACATACATATATGTTTCAAGTTTATTCTCATATCCTAACCTCCCAACTTAAAAAACATGAACTCAATTTTACTCTAAAATACAAATCACATTAACACCACACATCACTTAAAACCCAATTAAATGCATTAAAACACAAACACAAAATGTGAAATATACGATTGTATTCCATATTTTATATCCACTTAATTAAATTATTTAACACAAGTTTAAACCCTAAATAAAAATCCATGTCTTCAAAATAATTCAACTTCAACTATTTTACAAATGTTTAAAAATGTTTTGGTTTGTATGTCAAACATTGTCTGTCAAACTTCATTCAATCATTCATATATCCATATTACACATAGTTGATTAACATAAAGAAACAATTAAACTAATAATTTATATCCCTATCTTCATATTCATCTATGTATATATGTTCAATACGATGTAACCTGTAGTAATTCTATACTACTTAGCTAGTCCATTGAATAGATATTTTTATTACTCAACATATAATCATCAAGACTACTCAATGATAATATCTTTATTTAAATAAACTTATCATAAATAATAACTCAGTCATTTTATAGAAACTACCTATATTTTATATTAACTTAAAATTATTATGAATACTAAACCCATGACCCTACATTAATACAACACTATAATACAAAATAATATTAATCATGTTATATGGTAATTGGATAAATTAACACATAGTTAAAAAATAATCATGTATACACAATTGACTAACTAACCATGTTAGTCTGGATACTAAATCGAAACTATCCCATACAAATAATCATATAAAGGTGATAAAAAAGTAATATCACATAGCCATTTATAAATTCAAATAAAATGAAAAAATAATAAAATAACATCCAACAAAACCCATTTTATATTCCAAAATCCAATGTAACCAAAATATAGAATAATATCCCTAAGTTGTATATCAAAATGGTTACAGAGTCATTTTAATATATAAAAGAACTAAGGAAAACACAGTCATTTTATTGACCATAAGAAAACCCAATTTTGAACCCCTTATTAAAATAATGTCTCTAGACCATTTCATTAACACTCAGCCATTTTGACACAAACAAAATAACACACAACCATGTAAATAAAACCACACAAGGATCTCATTTTTACCAGTTACCCTAACCTTCCATACTCATATTATAATTTAATCAAATCATTAATTTGATTCTATGGGTGGATTCCTCCTCCCATAAGGCATAATCCTTTATTATCACAAGGTTTAAAAATTCTAAAATAACCATTTTTAAAAACCCCATAACCATTTTATCTATAGATAGTATATCATTAATACAAAATTTTATAGTAAACCAATCCCTACCTCTTAAGTTCCCCTGAAGTGGATTTTCTCCTTTGGTATATGAATAAAAGTCTTTTTTTCTTTCTTTTACTTCTTTGTTGACCTAGATTCTTGCACTTCAAAAACCCCCATCCTCCTTTATTATTTTCATTTTCATCTATATGCCATACAAAAGCCCCTAATTTCATGGTCAACCATTCTCCATCATAATTTACCCAAGAATGAATCACCATAAAACCATACATTCCTGGCATGCTTCAACAACTCATAGCTCGACCTCTAAATAACATAGTCACCTCAATATATCCTCTTAACCCACAATTGAACCCTATCTATTCCAAGTTTACATGGTTATTATAAACAATGTCAAACAAAATGATGCTCACAATTAGGGTTGACAAATGCATTTTGTCAATAACATAATAATAATTTTATAATGATTCAAAATCTTGTCAAAAACATTAAACCTTAAACAATCAAAGTTTTATACCTCGTTAACCCTTAGGTATTTAAAAAATGTATCACCCTAGGTATCACCATAGATGCTTTCGACTAGGTCTAGGTTAGATAATGTTTATAAAATCAAAAATTTAAATGATATATAATGTAATTTATTTCTATGCCATGTATTATCTTTAATAATGATACTTTTCTATTAAATGATTATAGGTATATGCCTACACAAAGTCACATAGTTGGAAATTCATAAGTACAGTCATATAAAGATAATTATATAACTATCATAATCCATAATGGTAACAACAACATAATCTTAGAAAATAGTAACATATGCAACCAAGACCAAAATAACATCTAAACATGGATCTAAACAAAATCAACATGACCAAGTAGGAAGTAACTAAACATAAGAAAATTAATAGAATTATGCATTTATTTGTATTATGTGGTGTGTGCAAAGTTCCCTATCAAATCTATAGACCTCCAACATAATCATGTATAACACCCTCCTTTACGGTACTCTCCCTCTATGTCTATATGGAGAGTGGACCTTCTCCTATATCCACCTCAAAAATGTAAATGGTAGTTATCCCGTATCAATGATAATCAATAAAAATGATCCTAAATCACAATAATACTGAATAAGCATAATCCATGTGCATATGAAACTCATGTAAAACTAATAAATCAAGTAAATGAGTATCACAAAATAATCATTATATGTATTTCCATACATCAAAATACAATAAAATAGTTTTTTACAATATTAATTTAAGAAACATTAACCCCATTAACATTTATTTAATAATCAAATCAAGTTTAGTGAGGAAATTGAGATGTAACACATTATATGTCTAAAACTAGTGAACTATTTAAAATGTGTGGAGAACATGTTTTTATAACATTCCTCTATTGTATATCTAAATCTAAAAACTAGTGTAAGTGTGGAGAATATGTTTCCATAACATACCCCCACTATATATCTAAATCTATTTTTATTAAATTTGTGGACAACATGTTTTTAAAACATGCCTCCATTTTATTTATGAAACTAGTGAATTGTGAAAATTTTAGAATCCATGTATTTATGACATGCCCCCACTAATATTCCCTCCCCTCTTTCGAGGTGAGGGGATGTTAAAACTAGTAGTCACCTTAACTCAAAAGGATAAGATAACTATATAATCTATGTATGAACCATGTAAAATATATAAGTGTATACACCTTAAATTGGTAAAAAAACCACACATATCATGTCTTTTCATAGTTATTTCAAAGGATAATCCAACTGGATAATATGATATTTTTACACATTTAGTCATGTCTTTCATTTTATCCATTTGTCTAGTTCTAAGCTTGAGTCATATTTTTACCCATTCTCGATCATCCTAAGATTTCAATAGTCATTAAATCTTATCCAAGGTAGGTTTTCCATGATTTTTTTATCCCCCTTGGTCCTTAACCTATAGGATAGGAGCACTAGGATTGGACAATAGTGTTGGAATCTAGGATGTCTAGTTTCCAATGCTCCTATCAAAAGTCAAATTGAGCTCTAAGGGTCAGCTTCTTCTATAAGATGAGTGTTACCTATTTTCTTTACTTCATTCCTAAGTTTTCCAATGTTGAAAAAATTAAAATAAATCTCCCAAATTCAAAATAATGAGTCTCCTATATAAATGACTATACAAGGCATTTTATATCTAGCACTTACTACTTTGGCACATTAAACATAATAAAAACTAGTCAATAGTATAGCTCAGCTTCTCTGCATTGCACATAGACTTTCATACTTGATCAAGGAAGGGCCTAATAAAAATTCATTCTTGCATCTATTTTACATGTTGATTATGCATGTTCCCTAAGGGATAACTACATTTTATATGAGACCCTAACTTAAAGGTTAATGTAGGTAATGGTCAAGACAATAGGGGTTTTAGATCATGTGATCATTCTTCCTCCTAACCTAGTTTTACCCCCTTTTACTTTTTATGTATTAATTTTTAGCATTCATGTAGATAGATACAAGTATTTATGACTAAAATTAACATATAATAAGCTCTATTAACATTCATCCCCTAAAATATGGTACATAAACTCACACTGACCTAGTGAACAAAACCTAGAAATCTTAGATCCTAATGACAATAGTGTCAAAGAGGGACTATAACATCATACACTAGGGTATCTTGTTTTGGTGCTCTTATCCAATCAAAAAATTAAATTCAATTTTAGATTCTAGATAGTGTCTTAGTCTTGCTTTTCAATTACGATCTCTAGAATCATTCATTTTACCCCAATTTAAGATAAGTTTATTATTCTTCCTCTTGTAAAATTACCTTTTTAAAATATATATTTTTTCCCATTAAACTAAGGCTTTCATATTATTCTAGACCCTTATTATTTAGGATCTAAACACTATATTTCCAAAAATAATTTATTTTTGGTGAACCTGACTTACATTGAATAAACTGGAAACCCTAGCTATACTTAGGGTTTTTCCTTCATATTTTTATGCAAAAATTTAATCTTAAAATTCTAATTTTTGTACATTATTACCATCCAAAATTTATTTTTATAATTTAAAATTATTTCATAATTTTCAAAAATTCTAAAACCCTAGCTAAAAACCCTAGATTTCAAAACTAGGTCCTTAAACCTCAATCCTTCCTTGCAAATTTTAGAAAACTATTTTGGATTTTTTGAAAATTGATTACTTTGTCAAAAATAATTTAAAAATTCTTATGTTTGTATAAATTTTTGTACATTATTCCTATTCAAAATTATTTTTAGAATTTAAAATTATTGCATAATTTTCCAAAATTCTAAAACCGTAGATTTCCAAACTAGGTCCTCAAACCTCAAGTTTTCCTCCCTTAAAATTTTTAGAAAAATAATTTGATTTTTTTGCATATTATTTTTATTATCAAAATTAATTTTTATATTAGTTCTTTGTGCATGTATTTTATTCATAGTACTTTTCAAAATTCTCTTTGGTAAAAGAAATAAAATGGCCACAAAGGCAATTCCTCCTCATCCCATAGATGAATTTCTAAAATTTTCTTATAATTATGACAATGATTAGAAACATTTTAAAAATTGTAGATTAGCTAAGAATGTAGAAAATGATTTCATTTATAGTGAAGATAATGACTATTTTTGTAATGAAGGATATGATGATATACATAATGATGATGGTGAAAAACAAATAGGTGAATCTTTTTCTATAAAAACCATTTCTTTTCCTTATTTTAAAGAAAATAATTTTTATAAATGTTAAAGATACTTCTCACCTAATTATCTTATGCATAATGCATCAAATGAACAAATTAGTCATGTACTTCCAAGTAAACCTCATATGGGTGATAATTTTCTTCCATATGAACCTAATCTCTCTCTCTCTCTCTCTCTCTCTCTCTCTCTCTCTCTCTCTCTCTCTCTCTCTCTCTCTCTCTCTCTCTCTCTCTCTCTCTCTCTCTACTTCAATGTTCAAATTACATCATAAACATGGGCCCTCGTGTTACATATGAGAAACTTTCCACACTACATTAGAATTCTTTATATCCAATTAGTGAGTATATCTTAAGATTCAAGGCTCACATGTTAAGATTGATATACAAACCAATAGATCTATATATTCAACAATATTTATTAAGGGGCTTCACCAACGTATACTCAAGCATTTACTATATCAAACAAAGTCTTCTTTCAAACACTTGTGTTATACAATTATATCTTTGGAAAAGAAATTAGGATTGATTGATGTATATTTAGTTGATTGGATCACTCTAAATTTTAAAGTAGCATACTCAGCTACATTTCCTAGCACTCATCATCCACCATGTCCTAAACAAGATAGGAGACCATAACTAAAAAGGTAACCAATCAAGAATAAAGATAATTTCTAGAGAATAACCTACAATATGCACTACAAAAAACAAAAACAAGGAACCACTAAAGTTTCATTCAGAGTGGGATAACCCATCTACCATATTATCAACACTACTAGATATGAGGTTAATCACACTTTATTCTACTCATTGATGAGATCCACGTCTCTTACATATACAACCACATCAACCCTTTTATAACTATCATTGTATCTGTAGACACAAAGATAATGATTGTTATGGACTCAGGGATTGCATTACTAGTTGTGTTGATAATGGCATCATAGCATTCACATAGGGGTCACTGAGATCTCCTCCATCATGGAACCCTAGAATTCATTCCTCCATGACTGAGCCATCCAAGGACATTCCTTTATAGGAATCATGAGTCACTCATCATGAGTGCAATGCAAGTTTTAGGATATAATCTCACATGAGATATCCTATTCCATTGCCTCAAAAGGTTTGGAAAATAGTATAGTAAGAAAAACCTACATATATCACCATAGTATGAGGAATACATAGTGTAGTTCCACATACATATCTAGTAGAGTCACAAGCACCACAACAGAGTTCTACTCATGAGAAATATTCACTATGGGTAGATTTTTTGGGTCTTATCTCATGTAACAATGCACTATGGTTAAGATTAAATTACCCCACACCATAGAGTACTACTCATGAGAAATATTCATTATGGCTACATTGTTTTAGGTCCTATCTCATGTAATAACCCATTATGATTAAGATTAAATGATCCCTCATAATAGGTTTTAGCTCCATCTTGATATAGTGCTTAGTTATATACATCATAGCAAAAGCCATACGGTATTCAACTATAGACAAATGATCTTTCTTTATAGCACACAATTTTAGTTGCATGACTAATAAAGTTAAATTTTATAAAATATTCACACATAGATACAATTATCACATAACATATAATATCAGATATAGAGCACATTCATACATAGCATGAGTAGTATGGTCACTTATTCAGTTGGCCAACATGTTTTACATATTGATACATCATAGAGTGATATGATGCACATTCATAACAACATCAGTTCATAGCTTCACTTTGTAGGGCAATGATGGAGCCAAAGTTCTAGCTAACCTTTGTCTTCTTGAGCCACTCTCAAGGAATTAATATGCACATTGTCCTATCTTACATCCCCACATACTAATAGCTATCAATCCTAACTCCTAATAACTATCCATAGCCAAAACGAACTTATGAAAATCTAGATCTTACCAAATTGTATTTTACCAACATTCAACTAGCCCATCTAAATAATTTACCAAACTTAAACTAGCTCATTTTATCCTAACAATTTCCCAATTATAAAACCAATAAATTTTTTTCTCACACATAATTATAAACCAAATATAGTTCTTTACTTACATACAAATTGAAATACAAGCCCAACATCATGCTTATCAAAACAATCAAATCACATATCCCAAGTACCATTTTACCAAACATACATAGCCTCAACATCAAATACCAAATAAACTAAATTTAAAAACAACCATATTTAATCAATATA
This sequence comes from Torreya grandis, assembly GCA_037957365.1. Classification (NCBI taxonomy): domain Eukaryota; kingdom Viridiplantae; phylum Streptophyta; class Pinopsida; order Cupressales; family Taxaceae; genus Torreya; species Torreya grandis. The sequence goes on from JARHVA010007060.1 coordinate 584,480, forward strand.
ATAATATATTTCAAATCCCATAACATAATACACATGAGTCAATTTCCAAACAATATCCATATATTTAGCAATGTTTTCAAAACATATACATCATATCAAGATACAATCAATCATGGATGGGCATCATGTACTCACAGTTTTACTCTCTCCTCCAGTACTAGTCCCATAGTCCATCCTCACACTCAATGTCCTATACCACTTCTAACTCATGAATGCCTCTTACATCAACTATTTCACTCTAACAACTAACCATGCTCCTCATAAAAGTTTCCATACTACCTCTATAAATCTATGTACTCATCCATAATCTACATGCTCATTGATACCCAATCTGGTGGAGGCATCCTATGCCTATCTCACTTAGCTCTTAGCTCATCTCTCTCTCCCACTACCTTAACATATGTAGTTGTACCTATAGAAGCCCTATCAAATAAATGATTATAAACACCAATAATAATGGTCACTCACTCTACCAAACCCTCCTCCACTACATTATCAAGAACGTGCCATGTAAGCTCATAAAGTTTAGAATCATTAGTAATCTCCCAAAACCCATCATCCCCACCTCCTCCCTCAACAAGTGCTTCATATTCAGCACCTCCCACTCCACCTACACACAAATATATAAACACTAAATTAGACATGCAATTTTAAAACAAACTAGAATAAGTTTAAACTCATACAAAACTCAAATACAATCAAAATATTACCTCTCATCATCTAGATGAGAGTAGGATCCTCATAGTCAAGGGCATCCCCTAAACTAATAGGGTATAATAGGGCCCACGATGCCTCATCCACCATGTGGTATATGCCTTTGTGTATCCAATATTATCTACATCAGGAATATCTATATTAGCATCTAATGCATCCAAAGTTAATGATGTTAACTCAACCTCAGTAGGCCTACTACAAGCTCTTACTCTTATTAGTGACCTTACACTCCTCACCCACACCCATACTACTAGGGGCACATCCTATGGGACCCAAAATTATCTATTCATGTGATCATACTAAAATTGCTCTTACACTCTAGGCCAATGGTCATGTAACCAACAACTGACCCTAATATAGTGCAACTACACTCCATCTTTGAGCCACCCAAGAAATCCTCTATAAGGCCTCCATATGATATCTTGAGCCACCAGTCTATTTAACACTCATCTATAGTGATCTATCCCAGGAGACCTAATAGCAAATAAACTCATCCACCACTCCCCATATGGCTATGGAGGTGCCTACCTCTCTCTCAATAATCCTAGTGGTCATATAACTGTTATGTGCTTATAGGCCCAATACTGAAATAAAGTATCCACACTCAGACCACCACTGAATGCCTCCTAATTAAACCTATATATATCTCTATATAAGTGGAGAAACATGGTCTTAACCCATGAGAACATAGTGCCATATACCTGTACACTATTTATAATCCTATGCATCTTGTATGAAATCTATATCCCACTCCCATCTACTACTACAAAAGAAGCCAACAACATGGCCAACCACTTCCACAAATGAAACACTCAATCAAAAAATAACTAAAAATAGTAGATCACTATCACTACCTATCTTATGTATGTGTAAGAGCATACCAACAAAATACAAGGATGCATGATCAATGACATCTGCACCCATATCATCTTATAAAGTCACATGCCATCATCCCCTAATCGACAAATGCAAAATATGGTACACATCCTCTAGAGTAATATTCATCTCTCTAATAAAAAAGCCAAAAATTGTAGGTTTTTGTATTTTACCTTTCACATAAGGTGGTAATCAAATTCCTATCCCATTTCATACTGCCTAACTCACACATGTGACCCATCCCTACACTATCCATCACAACCCTCTTATCAACTGACAAAGGTAAAAATCTTAGATTCTCCATCACCTAGCCTCTATGTAACTCCCTCATCCATACCTCACCCTATAAAAAAACAAAAAATAGCATATATACTAGTCAACCATACTAAATCAGTAACCAAGCAAAATGATAGCAACTAAATTAAGCATCAACCCCAAAAATCTGGCCTCCAAGATAATAACACTAAGTACAAGACAATAACACTAGATAAGAGCACTACAACTTAGAAAATAGTGTTGGAACTTAGAAAATAACACTAAAAGAGGGACATGAGTGCTGGATGTAGTAAAAATTTCAAAAAAATATTGAAAATAGCTCAAAATCATAAAAAAGGCTTCCAAATTGGCCTAAATCACTTGTTTTAGCTACTCACCAAGGTAAGCTCTCCACCATCCTTAATCTAGATTTACAACTAGTCAAATTAGGTCATGATAGGTGCTCATCTCCTTGGCATATCTCCTATTGTAGAGCTCAAAATATTAAACTAGTCAATGTGTATATTAATCAAGAGTCACTCCAACTTTCCTATATCAAACAACCTTTTCATCTAAAGAAAAATACCATTTTCCCCATAACTTTAACCTCATAAATTTGTTTAAAAAAAAATTATTCCAAAGAAACATGATGATAATGCCTTTGATATCTAGCAAACCTTGATCTCTTATTACATCATTTGCCTACTATAGCGCACGTGCATGCATGCACAAACAGACACACGCACGCACACACACACACACACACACACACACACACACACACACACACGTGCGCACACACACACACACACACACACACACACAGAGAGAGAGAGAGAGAGAGAGAGAGAGAGAGAGAGAGAGAGAGAGAGAGAGAGAGAGAGAGAGAGAGAGAGAGAGAGAGAGGAGAGAGAGAGAGAGAGAGAGAGAGAGAGAGAGAGAGAGAGAGAGACATGCACGCACACGCGTGCACACACACACACACACACACACACCTATATACCTATTTTGTACCTGAATACATATAACTTCATCCTCACCAATAACAACTTATCCAAATTTTATACAGCTTGGTCCTCACCAATCAAAGCTCATTTAACCTTCAAATAACTTATTCTAAACAATCAATTAACTTCTCAAATAAATTCAAAACTATAACAATCTTGTTCCTAGTATTATGCCACTAGTCATCAATTTTGGCTTAACCTCTTCTATTACAAATTTCATCCCTCTCCCTAAAAGTGGGGCATAATTCCTATTATTATTATTATTATTATTATTATTATTATTATTATTATTATTATTATTATTATTATTATTATTATTATTATTATTATTATTATTATTATTCATACACATACCCAACACACCTATCCACTCTCATAGATGGATGCACCATGGTTTTTACACCTATAATAGTTAGAATTATTAGATCTAGCTTAGATGGGTTAAGATATATAGTGATTAAGATTACATGGGTCATTCAACATTACTCAGGGCATTCAAAGGCACATACCTTCAGTTTATAGATACACATATTAATGATATATATATATATATATATATATATTGGTTCAGATAATATTGATTCATAGTAACTTCAACACAGATTCAGACCATATATCAGATTTGGAGAAATGCACAACACTACATGTCTCGCACATATAACTTCCTATAACATGACATAGTATAGACCATATAGTAGATTATAATCACAGTGTAGAGCATATTGTTTTGATCTCTATTTTTTCACATGGGACATGACACAATATCTCATTTCACATGTGGCAATATAGATTACCAGACTATATAGATGCATTACTCACATACTAGATTTTGGGGCATGGCACAAATGTTCATATTCTTCATCATCTAGGATTATATAGATTAGAATGGCAAGACATGCCATTTTATTCTTACACATTTATCAAAGTTTTTAGATTACACCTAGGCATACCTAGGTTAGACCATATGATCATATGTAGTGGTTGGTCCATATCATCACCTAGACCGAAGAGTTTGTGTGGGATAGAGGGAAGACATTGGTTTTAGACATTTGAGCACCTCTTAGTTCTAGTTCAGATTATTTAGAGTGGGGTCATGATAGATATTTCTCTTCATATCATATAGTTTCTATAAACACATTCTAGATTACATGAGTTTATGTGGGATAGAGGGTAGATATTTTTTTTGGGCTTCTGAGCATTTCTCATTTCTAGACAGATTTAGTGCAGGGGGCATCCATTTCAAGGATTCATTATTTCTCTAGGAACTATTTAGCCTCAGTACAAGGGCATCCATTTTATGGATTCCTTCTTTCTCCAAGCACTATTTAGTTCTCCATCCATTTCCTTGGCCAAGAAGTTGGACCCTTTTTTCAGCACATTTATCTCCACATCGATAGGCTTAGGTACACATCTTCTTTCTTTCTTTTACTTTAGTACTTCATTTCATTACATCACTAGATTAAAATGGGGGAAAATGTATACACCCTAAATTATTCAAGTGACCACACATATCATGTCTTTTTATAGTCCTTTCATAAGATACTCTAACTAGAGAATACATGATTTTACACATTTAACCATATCTTTTTTTATCCATTTGGGTCTTTTTCTAATATTAAGTCATATTTTTACCCATTCCCAATCATATCAAGCCTTTCAAATTATAATTCCACATCAAAAAAGGTAGGTTTTCCATGCTTTTTCTATCCCCCTTGGTCCCTATCCTATAGGATAGGAGTATTGGGATTGGACTACAACATTGGAACCTAAGGTGTTTAGTTTCCAGTGCTCTTGTCCCAAGTTAAATTGAGCTCTAATGGTCAACTTCTTCCATAAGATGAGTCTTACTCATTTTATTTGCTTCATTCCTAAGTTTTCCAATGTTTTCCAAATGAAAATAAATCTCCCAAATTCAAAATAATGAGTCTCCTATATAAAGGACTATACAAGGCATTTTATATCTAGCACTTACTACTTTGACACATTAGACATAATAAAAATCAATCAATAGTATAGCTCAACCTCTCTACATCACACATAGACTTGTATACTTGATCAAGGAAGGTATTAGGTGAAAATCATTATTGCATATATCTTGTGTGTTTATTATGCACATTCCCTAAGGGAGAACTATATTTTATCTGAGACCCTAGCTTGAGGGTTAATGTAGGTAGCAGTCATGATAGTAGGGATTTTATATCGTGCAATCATTCTTCCCCCTCACCTAGTTTTACCCCTTTTTATTTTTATGTATTCATTTATTACATGTGTTTATATGGATATAGTTATTGAAGTTTAAAAAAACTACAACAAACTTTGGTAACTTCCATCTCCTAAAATTCGGTACATAGGCTCACACTGACCTAGAAAGCTTAGATCTTGAGGAGAATATCACTAGGGATGGACTATAGCACCAGAAATTAGAGTTTCCTATTCCAATTCTCCTATCCAATCAAAAAATGAAATCCAAGTTTAGATTCCTAATAATGTCTCAGTCCTGCTTTTCAATTATCAACTCTAGAATCATTCATTTTAGCCCAATTTAAGATAAGTTTATTATTATTTCCCTTGTAAAATTACATGTTTAAAATCCATATTTTATCCATGAAACTATACTTTTCCTATTATTCTGGACCCTTATTATTTAATATCTAAACACTAGATTCCCAAAAATAATAAAATAATAAGGAAAATTTCTAAGTAGATATATCATTCAACCATGAATAATGTGATCACATCAAGTCCTAAGATACATGATGTAGATCATAGAAATGTCTATATATTAACAATATAAGCTCAACAATAAATAAATCACACACACAAGTGTAATCAAAATGAAATCAAAATACAATGGTCTAATGAGACCTTAAATAAGGGGCATGCTCAAATGTCATACAATCGAAGGGACATGACTTAATAAAATGCCCCAAAAAAAGAATGAAATCTTCAAATTTCCACATATAATAGGGGATGAAAATTTAAATGTAAAAGAGGCAAACAAAGGCACAAGGTTTGCAATAAATGGAACATATTTAAATGCTCAAACAAGAAAATCAATACACTCAAGGAAATGCATATAGGAAAGGTATAATTAACCAACATAAACATATCATACTAGTCCCTAGATGTATGTATTAGGAAAAAATGTTAAGTACCTATCATATCAAGTACACTACAAAATATACAAACATTATAAATGCATGCATAAGTACATAAGATTAAACATGATAAGTAAAGTGACCATATAATGACCTAACCTATATGTATCATGATCAAAGAAGTAGATGCCCCTAATTTACATAAGACATGAGTTGAAGAAAACACCCAACATCTGAAAGTGTATATATTTGTATCTATGTATGCTTGAATCACACTCAAAAGATGAATGAAACACGTGTATTTAGAAATAAATGATATTCTATCCACTAATAGGGAACTAACAACATAGGTTCCAAGAAGATAATAAAACATTTAAATGCTGAAGTTATTTTTGGATTTTTGAAGTCTTTTTTATCTATTTGGTATTTTTGGAGTATTTTAGAGGACTAATCTAGGAATTCCTCATCATTAAAATGGGGAGGATCACTTGAGTAACTTTTAATTTTTTTTCTAAAATTGCATGGCCAATTATATATGTTTTTATGTAATGTCATTCTGAAAGACTTTGGTGGGGAAGGGTGGCCATATCCATCATGGAGTAGGAAAATCTCCCTATCCATATAATTAAAGTTGATACACATATCTAATTTATTTAGTGTTGCATTAAAATCATCAATCCAATGTTTTCCAGATTTTAATTTTAGATGTGGATCTCAATCTAATATCCATATGATCATGGGAAACACCTACAATTTACTTGCTACTAGTAGGTAGATGTACCTAGCAGATTCTGGCATCAATAGATATTAGCTGTATTGTGTCCAAAATGTTGAAAGAATGTAGTGATATACATTTTGTCCCAAATATTCCTATCACTTGAAATGTTGATAATAGACCCCACCAATATTAGTTCTAATAGTTATATCTTTATCCCTTGGTTGCTTTCTAGGATGGTTTTAATTTGAATATTTGTAAGTAGTCTATCTTTTTCTCTTTTTGATCACAATTTTTAAGTGATCCTCACTCTTATATTTTTTTAATTTAGTTTTACAATGTCTAACATTGATTTGTGTGATGACCATTTATCTAATGATAGTTTCAATAACCATTCACATTGTATACTTTGGGTAGAGGTATTATCATATCAACCTATATATGATTATGGAGAGATATGAGTTGATTATCTATAATCTATAGGAGTAATGAATCAAGATAATTGGATAAGTGTGTAAATTATCTCCTTGGTGCATTAGTTAAGACAAGTTGTGTAGTTTTTTTAAAAGTGTAGTAGTCGATGTTGTGTGTTCCCTTATAATATATAAATACATATTTAAATTAATAAGTGTAGGTAAATTACCTCTATTATCATATGGGTGTGGTAAATACTTCTTTTCAGTAGATACATAATGCTTGGTACACTTGATAGAGCTTAACATAAAGGCCACATATTGTTATTATACATTGTTTGTCAAGGTTGTCATATGTAATGTTATCAAATAAATACATTTGTACAAAAATGATTTCTATAAAAAATTTAAGAGTGAAATTTTATTTATAACATAATTATATATCTTTTCAATTATTTTTGTTTCCATATAAAATGTCACTTGAGTGAAATGAGTGTCACTAAAGACCACCCATCCCTATCTTAGTCATAGACCTATCTTAGGGCTCTTTAGACCCTTATACAAATTTCATGTGGGTATTACACATATATAAACATCCCATATTCAATCCCAGATCATACCATAGGGATCTAGGCCTCTAGTGCCTTAGGTTCTTCCACTTGGACACTAGTGTAATTATTTGGACACTAGTGCATCACACAAGTGACCATGTTAGTGTCCCTTGCCTAATTTCAACCCTAAAGGATATTTTACCAATTCCTAGGACACCTAGGGTTGGCCTAAACCTATTTCATAATCTTCACCAGCATGAGATTAGTATAAATATAAAACTTTTAACTGTTTATCCACTAGATGGAAATTAGATGTAAAATATACAAACAAGTTTAGAACAAATTATGAAAAATCAAGGTTATTAGTCCTTATTATCACCTACTTATACATATAGTCATCTATAGCCACCTTAAGATCATAATACACATATTTTTAGTCTCAAGCCTAATTTAAATCACTCAAGTCAATAACCATACTAACATGCACTTGCATTTGCACCAACACTTAGATTAGGAGAAATACATCAGGATTGATCCACTCTCATCTTATTTGTATGGAGAAAATTATAAACATAATGTGGTTATGAGGATTTCCAACCTACCTAGCTAACATTACAAAATTTATACTTGTGCTTCTCAAATACCCTAAAAACATAGAGATCTAGGGTTTACATAAAAAGTCAATCCAAAATAGGTCATAGATAGTGAATTAGATTTTGTCCACATATGAATAGGCCTATAATACTCTAGCATAGATGCTCTCATAAGTTCACATTAGTCCCTACACAAGGACACTAGAATTGAATAAGAGGACACTATAATGGTGCATTATTTTCCAAGGTACCATGATAATATCTAGGGTTTCTGACACTTGGACCCTCTTCACAACACCCTGATCAAATTTTCTACTAGTCTTTAGCCTCTAAATCATTTGTCTTAGTTATTTTCTAACTAAGTACTTATTAACATTATTTATTACTCTTTAGAAATATCATATTGGGTAAATTCTTGAAAAAATTAGTGGTTGTATTTTTTTCATCTCTCCCTTGATTTAGTAGACTCAAACCATTTAACAACCTAGGGTTTACATTCCATTATCCCTTAAAAGTTAAACCAAATCAATTTAATTTGAATAGTGTAAAAAACCCTAACCCTATGGTTTAGGTTTCTATCCTTTTAGGACCCACATTCATATTTTAGATCATTTTTTTTATGATTTGTATTCATATAAACATGATAATAATGATAGATGAATTTTATCTCTTTTTGATGCAAAGTTTTCTAGCTTCTCTTGAAAGCTTGTTTCCTTTCATTTGAAATTAATTCAAATATGACACAAATACATATGTACATGATGCTTTAAATTATTTAAAATATATGTCATATTTCATTATTTATCTAGCATTTTATATTTGTATTATGTGGAATTTGATTAAGAATCAACTCTTTACATGCATAAATAATATAATACATAGATAACAAACACACTACCTAAAATTAACAAGTCTACTTTTGATGATTTTGGCTCTTTCATTCATTTTGATTTTTTATCTATCACTACTACACATAATAAAACATCATTAGTTTTGATTATACCTCCTACTTGTTGACCCTACACATCTAGCTACTATCCCACCTCTACTACCAACTTTATGCTCATAGTAGACCCTATGATCCATGTTATGATGTCCATAAGTGGTCCTAAAACATGGCAGGTTAGAGAACCCATGGATATAGTTTTATCAACTAAATTAGTTATTCTTCAACCACATTTTCCATTCTAAATCTCCTACAAAATTCTAACACATATAAATATATTTTGTTTGCAACACTCCATGATACTAAGGTGTATCTCATAGTAGAGACAACTTATGTTTCTTCTATAATAAATACTATGAAATTGAATAAAGAGAATATTTCATTCAATAAATAATATCTCCCACCTCAACACATCATACATCAATACCTACCTCTCTACATTACATTACAAATTAATGAGGTGGGTGTCAAACAAGTGTTAGTTGACAATGGATCAGGGTTAAACATTTATAGTTTTTTTGCTATGGTTTTTTGATATACATGATAAGGATTTGGATCCTTCTAATATGAATATCCAAGGGTTTAATAATATTCCATGAATTTTTTTGCGTCAAACTACATTAAAAATTACATTGGGTCATAGAATACTACCTATAACATGTCAAACTATGCCTAATGATCTTAATGACAATATATTGCTTGGGATACCTTGGATTAATGATATTCATGTAGTTCCATCAACTTTACATGCATGATTAAGTTTAGTTACAAAATTCATATCTACATACGCCTTATGGATTAAGAACCATTCAAATATCATCAGCATATGGAGACTTCAAATAATTATATTCGTCACATGGATTTTTCTACATCACTTCTCTAGTATACTATATAGATTTCACATATAACTCCCTTAGACATCTCTTAAGTACATGATAATAGATTTTATTCTCTAATTACATTGAGATATTAAAAAAATGGGTTATATAGGATAAGGATTCTAAAAACATGAATAGGGAATTCTTAATCCTATTGAGGCATATGATCAACAAGGTAGGCAAGTACTTGATATAAGTATAACACATAAAATGCCAAGTATTTTCACCATTTTTATTATCATATAGTGTTTTTTCCATGCATTCCATAGGTAGATAGTATAATAAATCATGTTTTTACACTTTCAGTTGTTTACCTTGGTCTTATTGATGATAATGTTTCTCCAAATTTACAAACTTTTGATGAATTTTCTAATGATGAGGCTCTCTTAGAATTATTATAGGTTCATATGAGGATTTGACTTATTTATATAATAATAATAGGTTTCATCATTTTAAAAATGCCTAGACATACTTTGGTGAGTGCTTAGACACTTTAGATGATATTTCACTTGACACAGATGGTATTATTCCTATACTACCTTATACTATTAGTCAATATACATTACTTAATGAAGAGATCATTGAATTTAATTAAGACATTGACATTGATCCTTTCATCATATTATTGGCTGATTCCTTGCATAAAAAAGAAGATACATATATTCGATAGATCTAAAATAACTTCCCTAAATTTTTTACTTGGGCTTATTCCAATATTCCTGACATTGATCCTTAAATCATAGTATACATGATTAAAATATATCTAGATGTAAACCTAATTAAACAAAAATAGCTAAAAATTCATCCTAAAATATCTCTTTTATTCAAATATGAGACCCATTGGATTCATGATTCCAGTTTCATTCGACCAAATGATCATCCCTAGTGGGTTGCTAACATTGTCCCAATTATTAAGCCTAATGGTCAAATCTACTATTTTTTAATTCTAGAGATTTAAAAAATAATGTCTTAAGTATTAATTTCCTATTCCAAACATCAATATGATAGTATAATCCATAATAGGTTACAAAATTATCTCTTTCATGGATGGTTTCTTTGGTTATAATCAAATCAAGATCATTAAAGAAGGCTAGGAAAAAACAATTTACCACATCATAGGGCACTTTATGCTATATAGTCATGCCTTTTGGATTAAATAATATATAAGGAACAAAACAACAAAATATGACCCATGTTTTGTTAAATACTATGTTGATGACTTTATTTAAAAATCAAAAGAGCAACAATACCATATGATAGATTTATGACAATTTTTCCAAATATTGAGATAATATAATGTATGACTAAATCCCAATAAATGCATCTTTAGGATTTCATCTTGTAAACTTTTAGGATTCATAACATCCCAATGTGGCATAATAATTTATCCAAATAAAGTTAAATCTATAATGTGCATGCCTCCTATAAACCTAAAGTAACTTCGATCTCTACAATGAAAGATTTAGGAAATATGCTACTTTGTAGCACAACTAGTAGCTAAGACTCATCCATTCACTATATTACTTAATAAGGATACAAAATTTGAATGGGATATCACATGTAAATAAAGTTTTGATGCACTCAAACAATACTTTTTGAATCCACCTATACTAGTACCACCAACACCTAATGGGCCACTTCTCCTCTACCTCTCAATGATAGATCATAGATTCAGTCCACTCTTGGAAAAAAATGATGATCAACATAAGGAGAGAGATATTTAATAAACTAGTCATACACATGTTGATTATGAATGAAATTACCTAGAAATATAAAAACTATGTTTTGTACTTGTATTCACTACTCAAAAAGTCTAGCACTTTATGATCAACAATGAGACATAAGTTATTACATAAGAAAATACTTTCAATTTTATTATGTCAAAACCACATCTATCAAGCCATATTAAAAAATGAGTCACGTTACTCATATAATTCTACCTAAATATTATGTTAAAAAAATTATTAAAGGGTTAGATAATCATAGATCAATTAGTAATAACACCACTATTAGACACAAATCCTATAAATGACGATTTTCATGATGACTTACAACTTACATTACCACTTCCAACACATGGAAACTACTATTTAATATATCTATATTTGCATCTAGTGTCGGGGAAGGATTTTTTTTCATTAACCCACTTGGGCACACAATATAACTTGTCTACTAACCTAGTTTTTCATGTAAAAACAATATCATAAAATATATGGCTCTTATGTTTGGCCTTCAAACAATTCAGACTCTCCAAATAAAATCTATTAAGGTCTATGGGGATTCATGATAATTTTTAAATCAAGTTGTATAAGTCTAGAAAACCAAATAAGAACATATCATTCCCTACATAAATATGGTTCAATCTATACAGGCTCATTTTTAATACTTCTCTATTAAAAACATTTCTCATAAAGATAATCATCACACTGATGCAATGACCAGTGCAACATCATTGATGTCTATTTAAGTTAATGATGACCAAGGTATATTAACTATCAAATGATTATAGTCACCATCTATATATGATACTAACCTCATTTATATAATAGTTTTAGCTACTACACACAATATAACATCTTCCAAATTATTTTTTGATATATACAATTTTATACACAAATATATTATACTAAATAATTTCATCAGGAATGATAAGTGAAAATTATAGATAAATTCCCTATAATACATCATCATCGATAGGTACTTATTAGAATAATATATGAGGGACACTTATTACAATGTTTGTAAACAAGGACGCTAAGCTGGATATCATCCAAGTGCATGACAATGAATGTGGTGGCCATTTTAGTGGTAAATCAATGTCACAAATTATTTCAATACGGATATTATTAACCAACCATGGAATAATAATGTGAATAATATGGTAAATTATGTGATAAATGTCAATGACATGGTAACCTACATGATGTCCCTTCTTAATAGTTACAACCCATTACATCCCCATGGATGTTCATGCTAGGGGGATTTGATCTAATTAGCAAGATAAACATAAAACCTATAGGATGTCACAAATTCATAACTACATCTACAAAATAATTTATAAAGTGGGTGGAGGACATTTCATTACAATCCACAAAAGGAGAAGATATATGTCATTTTCTCATGACCAAAATTATTTCTCATTTTAGCCTCCCAATAGCCATCATTATAGATAATGGAAATTATTTCAAGAACAAAATAGTGAAATTTTTTTGTGCTAAATATAAAATTCAACACACATTCTCTACTCCATATGACCCAAAAATTAATGGCCAGGTGGAAGCTACAAATAAGATAATTAAAATAATCCTTAGTAAAACCATTACCAAATTTTGTTATGATTGGCATAATTAGGTTATCTATGCACTATGGGCATACCACACTAGAATTCACACACCAACAAGAGCTACTCCTTATTCACTAGTATATGGTATAAAATCAATTATCCCATGAGAATGAGAAATCCCATCCTTATGGATATCCATAAAAAGGCTTATTACAGATGATCAATATAGAGAAAGGTGTCACCATTAATTATAATAATTGGATCACACATGCATCCAAATTATAGAACATCTCATATCATACCAGAAATGAATCCAAAGGGGTTAGAATAATCATGTTCATAGTAGAGAATTTGAAGTTAATGATCTTGTCTTAAAAAAGAATCTCAGAAATATCAATGCCAAAGAAGAGACAAAAGGTAAGTTCAAACCAAATTAACTTTTACCCTACTTAATAATTGAAAATCTTAGCTTAATGACATACTATCTAGATTAAATCAGAGTAAGACTATAAAGAACCCATTGAGAATCATGAATCTATAGAAATTCCATACATAAACAACTCACATTACACTTATATATAGTTTCATTTTCATGATTGCTTGTGCATAGCTTATATATTCAAAAAACACAAAAATAATATAATATTTATAAAATAAAAAAAATCAAATATTAATCTAAAACACAAAATTTATATTATTTACATATCCATGTTTACATTCTTTATACTTTATAGGTACTACATATGGTAGCTATCATAGTATATACAGTTTTATCATACATACATGCTTCACTTGTTCTTATTGAGTGTTCACATATTCTTATAGGAATTAGGTATAGTACATTGATCTATAGTTATTACTATTTAACCACTAGGTGCACATATATAGCTACACTAATTCATCATTGATACATTTACCCATTATGGGAATCTTATAGATAGTGATTTAACCTTATAGGTTTTACTATGTAAAACATAAGTTTAGATTAAAGGGCTAAGATACCTAAATGAGTTAAATAAATAGGAAATAATTAAGTACTAATTTGTTATGAGCTTTGAACTTGTTTGAATATATAATAATATAGATAACTATGCATAAATAGAAACTTATCTAAAAAATGACTATCACAGATGATATATGTTTTGAAAGTTGAAATCTAGGTAATAGTCTGTGTCAGCAATACGATTCTAGTGTTCATGTAATCATTGGAAAGTAACACCTAGTATGGATAATAGAACCATGTATGTGTAGTGTCCTCAATGTGACACTAATGTCCCCTTTGTGGGACTATTCATATCTTTTTGGATTACCTATGCTTGTGTCTATATATCCTAAAACTATGTGACCAAAACCTATAATTTTGTGTTGTGCTTCAAAAAATTGGTTTAGTGTGAAAATCCTAGTCTTATTGCAAGTATGTAATGAGTAATAATTTTGTGTGTTATAATGATGGACTAGATTTCATAAAAAAATTTCTATGTAGATATTTTCCTTCATACCAATATTCTGAAGAGTGATCAAGTCCGATGTAGTTCTCCCACCTAGTGTTTGATGCATGTGAAAGTGAATGCTAGAATGAGAGTGGTCTTGGAACATATGAAAATTGAATGTGATTGAGATTTTAAATTATTTAAAATTGAACTTAGGTCTACTGTAGATGGTAGTATACATAAGTAGGGATCAATTACCTTGTTTTTTCTCAACTTTATCTTGGGTTTGAATAACTTTTACATCTATTTTATATCTAGTGAATAGAGGTGGATTAAACTTTTATTTATAATGTTGTGTTTCTTGTGTGGATAATAAAATGATCTTATCCCTAACTTAAGAGGGTCAAAATTTTGAAAACTATTTGTTGGGAAGTGTTAAGGATAAGAATAGTATTGCCTAATTGGGGACACTAACATCATATGGTTGTAGTGTCCCAAATGTGGTGCTAATGTCTTCTAAGATGATAGTTATAGGACTATGTTATGACTAGTTGTAGGTGATTATGGTCTGATTAATGACTATAAAATTAATTCTAATGTTAAAGGATAAGTCTAAGTCTATATTAGGGATATGATAACTCAACTGACACTCTTAGCATCCAATTACAAGTTTTAGGTGATTAAATGTGGCCCCTCTTTTATGATAATAATGCATCAAAGAAAAATGACTACTATAAAGTAAAAATAAACATACCTAGACTTAACTTGGAAGTGAATCCTATATAACTAAGCTTGAATATGTGAATCAAGATATGTAAATGTGGAAATTGATCCAATGCAATGTCATATAATGAAACTTGAAAAAATTAGTCCTTACTTAGGAGATAATCAAATTCAAAATACTATGCTAAAATGAAATAAATGAGTAAAAATGAGTAATGAGAGAGGAAAGGAATGAATACACCATGCTAGATACATGAACCAATGAATGAACCTAGTGATAACTTATGTGAGTGTACATAGTGATCATATTATTGAATAAATTAAACTGAGTCGATGGCTTTCTCAATACTCATATAGGTGGCTAAATAAATCAATCTAGTATTTGAATCTATCATTTCCCACATTTTCTCAATGGACACTAATATTTGTTAATAACTAGGTTAATATTGGAAGTGTGTCTCACCCTCTCATCTAGGTATGTCAAGAAATCAAGTAGGTCATGACTCCATCATTTACCTTGTGTGAAGTAGATGCATCTATATTTATACTACACAAAGTGATGACAGTATTTAAATAAATAAATATAACTATGTATTCAAATTTAAGGCCACTCACGTATATTAGGTAGCTCTGGGCCACTCATGAATTCCAAGCACTACACATGGAGTAAGACATGAATTTGGTGATAACCTAGAATGTTATATCAAGTGTATATAACATAAATAATGACATGGAGTTTTCAATTCCATATGATCAACCTATCCGAAGCCGAGTATATGGAAACTAATGTGTTGTACACATGCCCCCAATATGGTATCTAAGTATATTAAATTTGAATCAAGTATGCAATAGTTAAATATATGTGACTAAACTAAATGTGGGAGTGATCATGCCATGTATGATACCCCCAAATATGAATAAATGGTATGAATTTGAGATAAAGTGAATGAACCTAGGGTAAATTTGAACATAAATACCAAACTTGTGACTATATCTATGTAAATATATACTTTACTTGGTTTACTAGTCTAAATAATATAGATTGTCCTAAAGTTGGGGCTAGTAGATTGTAACACCCTATAGTGGAAAGTAGTTTCCTATGGTGATAGTATCCTAATATAGGAGCTAGTGTCCCAATATAGGAACTAATGACTGTCTAGTTTGATTTATGAGTGATCTAAACTAATTATTGAGCCACTATTCTATTTTATACTTTCCCTAAGTCTAATGCCTAGAACTGAGCCTATGTGGTAACATATATCTATGAATATTAAATTAGGAACCTAATATTTGTGAAAAACCCTTGTGAATTCCACCTTTTTTTAGGGTAATTATAAAATCTATGTAAAAAATACCCTTTCTAGAAGTAGCTCTACAAAATGTGTTAGCCAGAGCATGTGATGATATTCTAATATAATGTATAAGCATAACATAAAAATGTAAATGTATCTAAGCATAAGAAGGAAATATAATATGTATTTTGTAATATAAAATTGCACAAAGGTGTCAATATAGATCTAATCAATGTATACATTAGAAAAATATGACTACCTAGGGGGATGGGATATTATTTCCATCAAGGCTCCCAAGTAGGAAGGGTATATTCACGAGGTCCCTCATGGCATTGAAAATTGTTGTGAATGTAACAATCAAATATAAGTTTGATGATGTAGAATCATACAAGGAAGCAAACATACAAACACATGAGGCACATAAAAGATAGGCCAAGGGGCTATAATACAAGGGACATGGGCACATATCACTTAATCTAATAATGAATACATACAAGGACATCTTCAAATGTACACATATGAAAATAATAGGTAATTTGGCATAAAGGAACATAAAAGGGCATGTTTAAATGTCTGCATATAAAATCAAGGAAGATCACACACAAAGGACATGAACACATGTCAAAGGCATACAAATAGAGAAGTGGTGTAGAATCAAAATAATAATGGAATATTTAAATGTCATTAAATATGGAAGAAGCATAGGAAACACAATCAAGTATAATCTAGGAATTAGAAACTAAGCATATATAACTATATACTACAAATCTATGTAGATGTTAGGTTGCATATATACTAAGGCTAACTAGTGATAGGTAGAAAAAATTCTAAGTAATGAGAATTAATGATCAATATCAAGATAAATAAATGTAAATATAAAGCATGGTTATATAAAATGTGTATGAGATTCTACCAAATGGGAAGATGTATCAAATATATAAACTTAAATCAGTGTAAATACCCCCAATGGGTAGATGATAATTTGTCTAGATCAATGTAGTGGACTTGAGTCCTATCTATAATCTACAATCACTCTATAAGAATAAGTTAATCATATGTGTATAATAAATTTGACTATACAAGGATATATAACAATATGTTATTTGACAAGTAGTAGAAATGTAAACATAGAAATACACACAATCTATAAAAATTTTGTGTTTTTGAAATATTTGAATGTTTTTTTTTTATTTTGACATATTATATTATTTTTGTGTTTTTTGAGTATAAGTTATACACAAGCAAATGAAATAAACTATGTATAAGTATCAAGAGAGATAAGTATGTACAAGGGTAAGAACTGTATTAACCCTATGAGTCTCATGAGAGATTCATCATCACCATGACCTATGTAAATTAGGGGAACTGTGTTCATGTGTGTAGTGTAAAAGCACAATTATGAACCCATGATATGCTATGTTATATAATTTGATTCTGAAGATACCTGAGAAGTGATGTTATGATGTTATGGCATTGACTATGATTCCCTATGAACTATAGGGGTATTAGGAACCCCTATGATAGATGTAAAAGTGGTAGGTAATGTAGGTTCCCTCTAATAAGAACACCTAGAACCCAATATAAATGATCTTAACATAAATTGAGAATGGAAGGTACTCTAAAATATATGACATATCTCTAATGTAATGGTCTCTCTAGTAATGTTCTCTAAGGAAGTGTATTCACATGTGAATATACTATATAAGTATATGTATCCTAATTTGATGACTCTACTAAATATTTTTATGTATGTATAAGAGATATACTCTATACTATAATAGATAACTATGCAATATCTAGTAATAAAACTAGAATTGTAATCGGTGTCAGTGTTGGAACTATAGTTGGAATCTATGCTAGAACTTCATATGTGATGAGAAGAGAATACTCATATGGGACCCTCAATATTAACCACCTATTTAGCATGTATATACTTTAGTCATCAGTGTACTATATATGGGATGTGTATGTAATGGGAAATACAATATATCTAAAAATTAATCCTAGCTCAAATAAGATAAATCCTAATTACACTTCTAATTTGGGATACATTAGATAATCGAGGTCATGACCAAGATGGATCCACTAGAATTATCCAAAAAATCTCTTACTAAAATAAATTCACTAGGGAGGGTTACAAAGCCTCTAGTCAAGCAAAACTACTTAGTAACCCTAACTAGGTCATATGTTTTCATATTCACTAAACTAATAATAAGTAAAAGTCTAATCTATTTCTCAAAAAAATGTGTGGCAAAAAATGGGGATTATTAAATATAAAATTAAACATAAAAGATTCATAATTAATCTCTATATAGGTAAGACCTAATGCATGGAGAGAGTAATATATTAAAAAGATATTACTTATGCTAATTCTATCTACTAAAGAGAGGAGAAAAGTTAGAGATAATTACCTTGAAGATGAACCCGTTGAGACTCAATCTCTCCCTTGGACAAAGGTTCTTCATAAGAGATTGTTATGGTTTGTAAGGATCACTAAGAAAGGCCAAATAATCTAAGACTTTTTCATAAGACAAGATTCTTCTCCAAGTAGAAACCCTAAGCTAAGACTCCTCAAGTACAATGGTGAAAGAGTAGATTGTAAAGAAGTGAAAATGAATAAATAACTCTTGTTTTTCTCTAAGAATGGTAAAATGGATTTGTTTATTGTTTATATAGGTGGATCTACCATAATCCTTTCTAAAAGTTTAGGTTGGCAAGGTTGACCCAGTCAATCTTATTATCATAATTGATAAAAACAAATTAGGTTACTGAGTAGGTCAGCCAAGGGCCGATCTAGACCCTAATAAGTTTTATTAATAAGAGTAAAAGGTTAATAGGGTTGACTAAGTAATTTAAAACCATCAAAAGGGGGTTTAAGTTAGGGAAGGGATAATGAATGTGGTAAATGACTAGAGCAGGGTGAAAAATAGGAGGTAAATCTTAGGGAAATATTATTAAGATATGATTAGATTGGCAACAAGTGGTAATGAGGGACACCAATCTTATGAAGCACTAATGGTCTACTGACTCCCTTCCCAATGCATCCCTTAATAGATGCACTCAAAGAGATTGAGACTCAATGGGTTCTTAGAAGATAGAAAAAATTAGTAATTGATAAAGTTTGAAAATATTTTGTGTATACATGTACCCCAATTAAATATCATCACGTGTCACTCAGGTGTAATAAGGGATGTTGCTTTGATAAAATAACATACTAACACATAACATTGAGGCTAAAAAAAGTTGCATCATTTTAAATCATAAAATAACTAAAAGTAAATGATTGAAAGGTAAATAACTAGAAAATTAAATGTATGCATACCTTGACTTAACTTTATGTTGGATGGTTATTTGTTTTTGTTTCTAATTTTGATCATGGAAGGCATAGAGACTACTTTCAACAAACCCAAGGATACAAAACTAAAGAGCCAAAATAAATAAAGATAGGAAGGCCAAGATAACTAACTCTATGTGCATGAGATGTACTTGTAAATTTGGAATTCTAGGGTGAAAATTGTTATGTTAAACCAAATGACCAAGTCAAAATTTAGAGTAAATTAGTTAATAAAAAATCCAAGGCAACTAAAGATTGAAAAAATCAAACAAATAAAACTTTAAGGGAAAAATCACCAAATCAAACCAAGGATATATGTGAAAAAGAATGGTAATAAAACCATCAATGTAAAATTAATAACAATCTTTAAATAAATATGGGAAATAAAAATGGTAAAACAACATTGATGAGTGAGTGGTAATAGGGCAACCTCACTCAATAATGAAAAAAGGTTCATAAACAAGAATATAAAATTGGTGAGTGAGAAGTAACAAGATAACTTCACTCAACAATGGAAAAAGGTAAATGAAAGTATAAATGGTCTTAAGTGTCCAAAAGAAAGGGTAGTACAACAATGACAAATGGTAAAATAAATGAAGGCATATCTATAAATGTAAAGCCATTGTGTAAATAAAATGAATCCTAGTCGCTCAAACATGTTATTTTATTCTAATCGTATATAAAAGTGAGAAAAGGTAGTGCTAGCATGTTTATAATATGTGAATAAGATGGAAGTATATAATAGGGAAAACATATTTAGAACCACACTTGCTTGTCAAGGGGGAAATGAAATGGGTGGAGAGAATGAAGGAGAAACCAAGGTAGAGGAACTCTTTATCAAAGACAAGCCACTCAAATTAGGTTTGTAAAAATAAGAAGACTTTAGACCTTAAGTACTATGAGTAAATTATATTAGATGCACAAGTGATAGGTCAATAAATTAATTATGTAGATCATCCCATGAAGGCTATATGCATAAAAATTAAAATATACCTACCTTCCCACAATGTGTTCCATGTTCCTCAAAACCTCTTATAGAGTCATTAGTCTACTATGAAGATTGGTTACTTGCATGATAAATTAGGTAGCACCATAGATTTTTTTGAATTATCCTATTCCAATCTACTGGCCTACTACACCATAATGGACCTTAGCTCTATCATGAGGCCAACTATGGAGTTTTAGCTTTATTGGGAGATAGGAGATGTGCTTGTAATCACATTTTTTGGTGTGATTTTGAATTTTTAAATTTATATGTTGCCCTTTGTATATCATTTCCTTTTGTTTCAAATTATTTAAATTTTGGCTTTCTAGATGGCTTTTAAGATTCTTCCTCCATATGAATTCAGAAAACCAAATAAGGGTGTTATATATTACTTGCATTTGAATACTTGGGACTTGGTTAATAATAAAGAGATATCAAAGAGCATGGTGTCTAAGAGTCTCATAAATTCAAGTGAAATAAAAATGTTATCTCGAATTTGACCTTGTTTTATCTAATGTGGAGAAAAAGGAATGGAAATTAAGAGGAATGAAATATGAAACAATTTGAATGACTTAAAATCACAAAAAATATGACAAAGTGTGAAAAATGGATATAATGACATAAAAAGTGTGATTCCTTATCCTAATAATGAGGGAAATTTAGGAAAACATGCCAACATATTTTTTAATGCAAATTTCATCTATCAAAAGAAGCAAAAAATAAAGTTGAGAGCAAAGAGAAAAAACTTATAGCCATTACAAAACACATTCTAGATAGGGAACAAAAAGATGGTGATTTTAAAAGGAAGGATAGGTCCTATCCATCATCTTACACTACAACTCATAAAAGAGAAACCCAAGGGGTGTAAAAATTATCTAAAAAATAAATAATAAAAATATGGCATTCTTGAGGAAGGCTAGGTCCTATATGTATGCAATCAGAAATACATCAGATCTATAAATCAATCCTAGCTCGGAGAAGATAGATCCTACTTACACTTCTAATTGGGATACATTAAATAATCAAGAACATGACTAATATGTGGATATGCTGGACCCAATTAGGGAAATCTATTATCATAATAATATCACTAGGGAGGGTTCTAAAGCCTCCAATCAAGAAAAAACTATGCAATAACCCTAAGTCCTATGTTTTCATATCTATACTAATAACAAGTAAAGAAAAAACATCTAATCTAGTGCTCAACAAAGTTTGTGGTATAAAGTGGGGGTAATAAACAACAAAATTAAATATTGATAGAAGACATACTCATGTCAATGTATATTGAATCTTAATGCATGGAAGAGAATTTAAAATGTATATCTATCTACTATTACAAAGGAAAAAAAAGTTAGGAATAATTACCTTTGAAGATGAATCCTCAGATCCTAAATCTCACCCTTGGCTAAGGTTTTTCACAAGAGTTTATTGCAGTATGTAAGGATGATAAGGATAAATCAGCTCTAGGTTACATAATCTACCAATACATCCAAAAGATTTATACACAAGACAAGATTCATATCTCCAAAGAAAGTATGAAACCCTAAGCTCGCTCCTTAAGTATAATTATGGATAAGCAAATTCATAATAGCTATTACTTCTTCTCTTCTCTAAATAATGGAAAATGATCTTGTATATATAAAAAAAATTAACCCTAATCCTTTCTAAAAATTTTGGTCAATAAGGTTAACCCAGTAGACCTAGTATTGTTATTGAAAAAAACTTACTAGGTCATAGGCTTGGTCAGTTAAGAGCCAACCTAAACCCTAAATGAGTTTCACCAATAAGAGTACAAGGTCGACCTAGTCAACCTAGTCATGTAAAATATCAAAAGGGGTTTTAAGTTAGGAAAAGGGGTATAAAAGGTGGTAACAAATTGGAGGAGTGTACAAGAGAGAATACAAATATTAGGGAAATGGTTTTCAAGATATAAGTATGTAGATAACAAGTGGGAAAATGGACAATAATCCTTTGAAGCACCAATGGTTTGCCCACCCCTTTCTTAGTACACCTCTTAAAGCACACATTTAGAGATATTAAGACTCGTGGGTTCCTATAAGATAACTAACATCAATAATTGATAAAAGTTTAAAAAATATTATGTGTCTACATATTCACCATTCAAATCTCATCATGTTTCATGTAAGTGTAACATAGGATGTTTCTTTGAGAATAGAACATGATGACACATAACACTAATTCTAAGTAAAATGTAGTAAATATCAAAAAAGATAAAATTGAAAAACACATACCTTTACTTACGTTAGTGTTGTAGATAAAGGAGAATATGAGAGATGTGAAGGAATATAATGTGAGGATCATTAGGTGAACCTATAGAGATTAGTGCAAAATATCAAAAAAATTGGAATATATGAATATAGTAGTACAAAATATTCTCTACTATGTCATGATTTTAGAATTTTTTATGGTTTAAAAAATGAGCTAGTAAATAAAAAGATATGATCAAAACAAGGAATCTGATGGTAAATATTTGAAAGGAAAATAATTGTGAATAATAACTTTAAATAGGGTAAAAATTGTCATTTTCTATTGTTTGACTATTCTAAGATAAAAATAGAACTCTAAGAGACCTAGAAGAAGTTGAAAGAGCCAAGATGGTGAGGAAATGAGAATTGAGATGAGAAAGAAAGATGCTTAATATCCATGATAGGTACAACATAGGTACGCAACTAAGAATCTTAAATATCTTTTGAGTATTTTAATCGAAATTAAGTATTTTATAGAAATTTATAAATTAGACCAATTCTAAAAAACTAGAACAAAGCCCAAGAAGTTGTTAAAGGAACTAGAGATCAAAAAGGAACTGAGTTTGAAAGGGATCAGAGAAATAAGTGCCAAAGGTAGTTATTAGAAGTGGGTCAAAGAGTTAGTAGTCTAAAAGAATTAGGTCGACCTAGTTGATCTAGTATATTAAAAATTAGGGTTTAGCATGGTTGAATTACTAGATATGGGTCAACTTAGTTATTTATAGAATATGGAAGACTTAGTACCTTATTACCAACTTAGTTGATTAATCCAAATTGTTGACTTAGTAATAAGGGGGGAAATGAAACAATCAACTTAGTTTGTTAAGTCCAAATGGTTGGCCTAGTACCATTAGGTCAACTTAGTATGTCACTAAGTGGTCAGTATAGTACTAAAACATAAAACATTAGCCAAAATAGTAAGTTTAAGGCCTATATTAGTCAATTAAGTACTAAAATGGCTAAGTACGCTAAAAATAGGTGAAATTGGTATGAAATGAATATATTAAGGAAAATTAGGTTTGTTTTTGTTAAAATTTAAAAAGAATGTATTTTTATTATAAGTAACATAAAGGTTTAATACTTCTTTTACTATTTGATGGTTGCATGGGTAATAGATATTTTAGTAGCTAGTGGATACATCATGGCTACCAGATCTATTGGAGTGCCTCATAGAGGTAGACCATGATAGATTGGTTACACTAGGGTTAGGAGGAATCATAGAGATGTGATGAGTTCCATTGAGTGATGATCTAGTGGTCATATTATTAAGATCTTGAGAGAAATTTACTAATACTTTTAGGTGGGTGATGGATGAAGATAACATAGAGGTTGGTATCACATTGGAGGATATACATGCTTTTCTTGGACTTCTTATAGGAGGGACATTAATAATCATGGGGATACCAGATGATTAAGAAGAGAGATGAGAATTAGCCCAATGGGTAATGTGCTTGAGGAGGATTTACCTAGGTATGAGGGTGAGTAAATTTTATGTTTATATATCCTAAATTTTATATATCTAGAATATGGTGATAGGAATTGTGATAGCACAAGTTTTGTGTCAAAAGTTGGATGGTAAGGTAACAATATATGTGATAGCCTTGTGTTAGTTGATATTAGAGTACGGGGAACTTTATGACCTAGGTTCTATTATTTGGGTTTAGCTCATTCATGATATGTATGGGATGTTTTTTAAAGGGTATAATACCATTGGGCCAGTGGTATTACTAAGTGTCTAGATATATGGGAGGTTCTCAATGTACTAACCATTCGAGTTTACCTTTGTGGTCAATGATCAATTCCCTCATTTTTTGAGATGGAGATAGGATCAGGTGGCATGGGCCATGCCCCACATGTTATCACTATAGATGGTCACATGAGGAGAGATCATGTGGAAGCTGTATGCACACATTACAATAGTTTGGCTGAGTTGGAGGATTGTGGCACCAGAGTTAGCATGAGCATAGATCACAAAACACTACACTTATTGGGTAGAGTCATATCTAGTGGCATGCTTTCTAGGATAGTAAATACTCCCCCACTTGGTCGATCATATAGTGGTTCCCACATTTTGGGCTAGGCATGTAAGAGAGTTAAGGAGGAGAGGAGGAGGACCACCAGTTATGAGACTGGAGATTAGATCATGGTGTGAGAGACCATGGATAGTTCAAGCATGATGACTAGTAATTAGAGAGGACATGGATGTGCATGTAGGAGTGTCATAGGTACCAAAACTAGTACCATAATAGGAATATTAGTGACTAACTCAATTGTACCATTGATGGAAAATGACATCAATGATAAAGCATAAAATATGATCATCTAAGATGACCCATCAGTCAGCCTAGGTTAGATCTAGTCTATAGAGGCACCACTGAGGCAAGGCTTGAGATGGGAATAGGTGGTGACCCTGGGGTTTGTATTGATTAGGAGACATCCCATATATAAGGTACTTATAAGATGAGGTTATGGAGAGACCATGATTGACATTTGATCAAATAAAGAGATGGAGATTCATTACACCTAGAAAGGTAATAAATAATTTAAATTTGTTTATGTTTTGAAATTAGAATACTAGTTGTATTGATTGATCGATTATAGATAGATAGATTTTAAGATGTATTTATGATCTAACATCTAAATGGTTTCAATTTTTTAGATCTCATAGATGAGAAGGAGAATAGATGAGGATCCCTAGTGAGGGGAGCACTCTATGATATATTGGATGGGGTGTTGATGCCATATGACCCTACCACAATGGATGATCCCATGGTACCATCTAAACCAGCTCAGACAAGATAGTTTAGACTAGTAGGAGAGGCCATGAAGTTATTATAAGTGCATGGATATGGGATATAACCATTAGTAGGGTTGGGAACAGGAGAATCATATAAATGGTAGGCCTTAGCTCAAGAGAGAGATTTGTATTTAGCTACCACTATTTAGCAAGGATAGGTACAAGCCTAAGTGGCCAACTTATAGGGATAGGTAGCAAGCTTGAGATCTAAAAAATCCTTTTTAAAACATAATATTTAGATGGGATTGTCTACTGCATCTATGGGTAGCATGGCTAGGACACAAGATATACATGATAAAGCCTTGTGTTAGAGTTGGAGCAAAGTATTTTTATACTTTTGTATAAAAAATGCATGATATATATTTTGACAGTTGGATATTGATATTATGTGTTTATATTGTGGTTATGGTTGTGGATGCATGGATATATTTATTTATAGCACATGTAATTTTATTTTGTTGTATATGTTATAGGAAATATATGTGTTGTGTTTTCTTTTCTAGCATTATATAGGACACATGCATGGTTAAAAATACATAGGCAAAAAGGACTTTGGAAAAGTATAATTAATCAAAAAACCAAATGTAATACACATTATTTCACATTGAGAAATGTGTAATAACACAAAATTACTTAGTATAATAAACCAAATAGTGGTAAAAAAGAGGATAAAAAGTTGTTTTTAAACCATGAGAAAGTGTGACACCAAATTAAAACAAGTAAATTCACATTAAATCATGTTAAAAAGTATGAAAACAATGTAGTAAAGTAGAAAGTAGGTTAACGAGCAATGGTATAAAAACAAATAAATGAAGTCAATCAATCATACTAGATCATGTTGGGAAGTATAAAATATAAACATAATTAGCAAAATTGTCTTAAATTAATAACACTAATTCAAGTTGGGAAGTATTAAAAACTTAAAAAAGTGGTTGGATTCTTACATGTACTCAAAAAATAAGAAGATAAAAGTGAAAGATAATGAATTAAGTATAAAACATACTAAATCAGTATAGGAAGCATGATAATGTTGCGTAAATCATAATCAATCACATCTTATCTCATATTTGACATGTAATCTTGTTGTGACTTGTATATTGGAAAATTTTGTAAGGAAGGCTAGGTCCTATTTGTGGTCTTATACTAAAACTCATAAAATGAACACCAATTAGGGGGGTATAATGTGGAAATATGGTAAAATAGGATGTTTTGTATGGTAATGTAAACAAATTTGGTAATTTATGAGGAAGGCTAGGTCCTATCCATGATCTTACAATGTAATTCACAAATAGAATCCTTAAGGGAGTGATCAGTGAACAACATAATATTTCTCAAGGGTAAATATTAGTGTTGTAGGGAGAAAATAATGTGATGTAAGAAACATAACATATTCATCTTATGATAAGACTTTAAGAGACATGAGGCATGATAAAGACATGAGAAGACACTAAGTGACTAGTGACCATGAATATATATAGGATACCTATTTGCTATAGACACAAAGTTCTGTAGTAAAATACGTGTGATACTAAGATAAAAACATGTAGGTAATTTTGAATAATAAAATTAAAATTTACCTACCTTCACATAACATGTTACCCATTCCTTAGGACCCCTTATAGATTCATTGGTCTATTGCAAAGATTGGGTACTTTCATGAGAAAGTAGGTAGCACTAAAAGTTTTTTTTTTCTCCTTTTCTAATCTACTATCCTAACATGCCCAAATGAACCTTAGCTCTATTTTGAGACCCACTATGGAGTTTTATATTCAATTATAAAAATGAGATGTTCTTAGAATCACATCTTTTAGTGTGATTTTACATTTAAGAATTTTGAATGTTTCCTTTTAGATCATTGTCTTTTGTTAAATGATTTGGATTTTGAATGTTTTTATTGATTTTAAGATTACATCTCCATACACACTTGGAATGAACAATAATGAGAGATAGAGTGATACACATTAATGAGATTTAGGCTTTGGCTAAAGGAAGTTATTTATCCAAAGAAAGGATTGACTAGATCACTAAGGATTAACTATGAACTAGCATGTTAGCTCAAGTCTCAACCATGTGTATGCTTAATTTGTGAAAGAGAATAAAGGGGAATAAAAGGATATCTAAAGTGGAGTGGTAAAAGGAGATTATAATGAGATGAATTATTTTCTAACTGATCACATGGTAAAGAAGGAATGACTAAAGGAAGTAAGGTTTATATAACCAAGTCAAAATAATTATTATCCATGTGTATAGAGATAAAAGAGGAAAAAATCATGAGAAAAAAGAAGGTAATCATGAGAAAATGAATTTAATAAGAAAATAGAATTCAATTAGGAAAAATAAATCCATAATAAAAAATAATGACATCATAATAAATATAAGGTGTGAAACCAAAGTTACCATGTAAGATAGATAAGAATTTGACACAATGTCAAATGATATAAATAGATAAATGTAAAATTGGAGAACATGTCCAATCAAAATGGAAATGTAATAAAACCATGCATGTGTTTATAATTACAAATATATTTATCCACATACATTATCCATAACATCTAATAATTCTCTATGAATTTGAATGTGAATTATAACTAATGTCTCATTGATCTTCAATGAAAGTTGAGAAAATACTTCACATCAAATCTTCTTGATGGAAAATGTAGGAATGATTGAATAATAATGTTGATGATTAATATCATATATGGGATGCTTAGGATAATTCATGTGAGTGGTTTCTATGGGAGATGAAGGGGTCACTAGTAGGGAAGGTGCGTGGGTGATGGATTCATAGGTGGAGGAATAATAAGTGGAGAAAGGACCATAGGAGGAGATGGAACCATAGGATTTAGAACCATAGAGAAATAATGGGGAGACTTCTTGTGAGAATGACCTATAGGAATAATGGTATAAGGTTCAATAATAGTTATGAGGTGATCCTTAAGATGTTGCTGAAGGATGCAACAATCATCAGTGTGATGTGTGCCAAATTGGTTCCAAACAAAATATAACTCTCCATACTTAGGAGGATAGTTAGATAATAATTTTTGGGGAGGTATGGTCTTATTATAAGTCTGAGGAGTGGTGGGATGTATGGTGTTGATATACTATCTCAGCTTACGACAATGAATAGATAAATAAAGATTTATGTTGTGGAAGTAATAGATATGCATGTGAGTATTCTTGGTAGGTGTACTCATAAGATGAGGTGTAAAATAAGATAAGGGAGGTTGGTATAGGTAAAATTATGAATTTCAATGGTCAATAACTTTATGAATGATAATAAGTCTAATCAACTTATTTGGTGGGTGAAGGATCTAGCTAAGATAAAGGGAGCAAGCCATCACCAAAAAAAGGTTAGGCTAGTGGAGAGAATGGACAAGGCTTGACTAAAGGAGAAATAGGATTAGAAATAATAATAGACTTATATGTAGAGGGAGTGACATTGATATCTGAATTTGACTTTGTTGAGGGAGGGGTGGGGTCCATATAAGGCTAAAGGATAACTGCAAACATCTCAAGGATAAGTAGGTTATAAGGGTCATGGTATCTAAAAAAGTGATAGGGACGAATAATAACATGATCTATAGGCATACTCATATAAGTTTCTTCAAAAATTTGAGGTTTTATCACCATCTCAACCCTATAATAAATAGGAATAATACTAAAATTATGAAAAATATAGGATAGAATATGGGAAGATATACTAAAATACTAAAGTAAATAGGAATGATAACGAATATTATCAACCTCTTAACCATGAACTATACCTCTTAAGAATGGATAATATATGGAATAACCATAATCATAAACATGTGTATGAATATCAATGATGTAGGTAAGGATGACCTTGTCATCTAATGTGGTGTGGTGAGTGGAATGTTGAGTCTCAGTTAAGATAATGGGGATGTAATCATAAGGTGGTTGATGAGAATGAGGATTAAAAGAAGTGAGAAGCTGAGAGATGAGATGAGGTTTTAATATTTAGATTGATATCATTAGGCTCATAATCATTGAAATCTAAGAGGTTAGGGGGAATATTCCTAACGAGTTCAATATGACCATTGTAACATTGGGTGGAATTGACAAGAAAGTTAAACCATTGAGATTTATGAAATGAAATGCTTGGTAAGGTTGGTAGGAATATTAAATACACCACATTATTAGAATTTTTCAAAATTCTAAGGGTTAGTGTCACCCTATATCCTATAGACAACTCCATTGTGAGTAAATTTATCTCATTGGTAAGTGGAAGGGCAACTATTGTCATATGATGAGTTCATGGCATACCAAACAAAATGTTATAAGATAGAGGAAAATTAAATATCATCACCTTCACATAAATGGTGATAGGTGGGATGGTATTTGGGAACCACACACAACCCAAAGGAGGCATTTTTCTTTGATCATAGCACTGACATGTGTTACATGTAGACTTAAGATTGCATTCAAAATATCCAAGGTTTTGATAAAATTGAGAGAGGCAACATAAGTGCAATAACCTGCATCAATCAAGGCATGCTTGACGTGGATATCACAAATTTTTACATTGATAAATAGAGAAGGATAATTTTCATGAATCAAAATATCATCAGGGATAACCGAAGCAATGGGGAATTTGAGGGAAAGATAAGTGTCCATTATTTCATCAATATGTTTAGACATCTCTTCGCACTATTGTAAAGTGCTATTTTTTTATTTGGATAACTTGGATTCATGTCCTTCTAGGGGAGGATGAGGTATGTTAATTTTGAAAAAAATTTGTATAAGATGCTTATGATGATGCTGAGAGGTCCTCATAATTTTGAGAAATGGGATTTGGAATGGAAGATTAGTGATTTCCATGACAGGATCCTACTCATCATAATACATAATAATATTGTTGGAAAGAGGTTCATAGTGTTGAAGGAGATCCTCAGAAGGAGGAACTAAAGTACATGTGAATTTATGATGATAAGAGATATAAGGTTTAATAGGAGGACAAGTTTGTAAATTATGTTGAGAAGATGGAGTAGTTGATGCAGGGGTAGTTTAGGAATTGTTAGAAGTGTTGATGGAATCTTGAGTATTATTTGTGATAGGTAAAGAAGATGGAGGGAAGGTATAAATAATATGAGAAGTGTTATCTAAGGGAGAGGTTGGAATTGGTTCATAAAAATATACAAGGTCATCATACCCCAACTTGTTTAAGTGAGTTGGAGAATAATCATGGATAATATGAAATGTACAAGATAGTGGAGTAGTGTAGATAGGTTGAGGATCAATGAAATCAACCACCCTATTCATATTATCCATATTGACCATATTCTCTTTAGGATTTGGTTCAAGAATAATATAAACATTATTAGTATAAGGGGTAGGATTTTCTTGATTATCTTGATGATTTGGAAGAGGATCTTTATAGATGTCCAAATGAGTATTACCTTGATTCAAGGCTTGAGATTTAGTATGTGTTTCATGGACTTTATGAGTAACATCATAAGATTATTATCATTGAAAAATGATAAAATCATAATAAAAATTGGGACCAAAAAGTAAATCCATAGTCTCATTACAAAACTACCTATGGCTCTCAAAAGAATTACCTGAACTAGTGTGAAACCAACAAAATTTATTGGGATCATACCAAGATTTCATAGGATGAGTAGGATCAAGTTCTTGTGGGAGTGGTTTTGGTAGACACTTTTTTAATTCCACTAAGGATAAATTTTTATTAATATTGATGTTATTGGTTAAATATAAATAAGGGTTGATGATGTGGTTAAGAAGGGAAGCCTGTTCTAAAGTTTGGTTAGGAACAACTTAAATAGTGTGAATGGTATCATAAGATTTCATGACACCATCAGTGGTAGCATGATGATTCTTATTATTGAGTAACATAAACTAACCCATATAAGTCTAGGATGGATTGAATTAATTTATAAGGAAATATTGATGATTATCTTGGTCAATATCTTCCTCTAAATTACATGAAGAGAGAGTTTGGACTTGATATTGTAACTTGGGAAAAAGAGCATTGGTAAAGATATGGAAGAGGTTATCATCTACCATATTATGTTTGCATTTTTTAGAAAATTTATTATATCATTTAAATAAATATTATGCAATTTTTGTTTCAATTTTCTTACAATTTATAAAATGGGCCAAGGTATTCTTAGGGAGATCACTAGTTTTGAACTCTTGGACTAAAGCATTAACTAAATCCTCTAAACTAGTAATGGAATGAGATTTGAGTTGGTTGTACTAATATATAGCATCACTTGTGAGAATTTTTGATAATATATTTGTAGAAACAAAGGTATTTAATTTTACCCAATCTTTATATAAATTTCCAAATGTTTTAAATTGAAGAGTAGGATCAATTGACCCATTGTAAGAAATTGTAGGGGTGATACCTCCTATATCAATATTAGTAATTTGAGATGCAAAGGTTCATTTTGAATATGCTTTATTGTTTTATTAATTATAGGAGATTGGGGGATAATATTACCATGGGAATCACTAAGAGGAGGTGGGGGAACATTATGGTTATACATGACCCATGCCCTCTATTGGGGGCAGGTTTGAAGATGGATAAGGTTATTTCACATTTGCATCATTTAATTTTAATTTTTTTATTGAAAATAATTCACTTGATTAATAATTTGTAATAGGATTTGATGGGTTTATTTTAATTACTGTTTGATTAATTTTAATTAGTAGCAGTGGATTCGTTACCACTATGAGTGTTAGTAGGATCTTGAGAAGAATTGTTAGTAAGTGAGGCATTAGTGGCATAATTTTCCTATGTGGAAAAATATGAAATAATAAAGGAATTATAAGGAATAACACTATAATAATGATTAATATGGGAATTAAAATGATGCACTAGTGGAGGAATTGAGAATAATAGGTCTTAGAAGAGGCCCACTACATGTAAAAATTGTCATGTTAGTGGAGATACTAGGCATGGATGCAGATGAAGTCAAAGAAGTCATGGTTTGAGAAGGGGTAAAAATAGAGGGAAGAGGCTTGGAATAAAATATTATAGTATCCCAAAATATATGTGAGAATGTGGGAGAAGGTGAATGAGGATCCTCAACTTGACCACTCATCATGAGTTGGTAAATAGTACAAGGATCCTTTCATCGATATTGAGGAAACTCAATGATGAAGAGGAAAATTTAAAGTGTATACTCCAATTCTATTTTATTTTCAAGTGAGAATAGAGGATTGAGAAATAAATAATAATGAGTAGGGCTTCCATAGTTTGTTATGTGAGTGGCTATATGAACATTACTTTCATCTAGGATAGGTGCCACAACATGCTTATGGGAGAACCTATTAGGGTTGGTAAGACTCATCATATCTTTTAAATTAAACTTAGTTTTGTATTTAAATATGAAGTTTATTATGGAGGAGAGAGATTAGGTAAGGAAAAGGTGATGTAAAATAAATAAAATACAAAGGGATAGATAAGAGTATAGAGTTAACTGGGTTAACCTAGTACTAGAAATAGGGTCTAAAAACTAAGTTAACAAGGATACAAAGTTGATAGGGTCAACCTATTACTATAACATAGGATTTATAATAACTTGATAAGGATATAGATTTTATAATGTCGATGTAATACTATAACCTAAGAGTTATAAATAAATACTGGGTCGACCAAGTTGACTCAATACTATAGTTAGGGGAAATAGACAGTCTATAAGAGACTATGTTGAATAGAATGATAGTGTACTAAAAGTAGTGAAAAAAATTGTAAAATTGAACAAATAAATGTAATTAAACACATAATCAGTTGGGTCAATGAGAATGATCCAATTTAGGCACACAACATAAAACCTTGCACCAACATTAGCCAATGAAAGTTTTTACAATACAACATATAATGAGAAAAGAGAAAATAATTAACTAAAAGGTAAATGATAACTAAGTGGTCATCTTGAATGTTTTTAGATTATAATAAAGTGTTATTTTAAGTGTGATATGGATGTTGGATAAAATTAGGTAACAATAAATCAATATATGGATGGTTCAAGATGTTTGAGTTGAAAGGGATCAATGTTGGCAATGGTACTAACTTGGTATTAGGGCCTACCCCTTGAATTCACAATAATGTAATGATAAAGGTGTCAGGTTATTTGCCAATATATACCATTAACCAACTGTTTATACTTGGCTAGAAAACCAAGTCAGCTTCCCCCTTGTTGATGATCCAAGTAGGTAGGCCTTGGGTAGACAAATGATTAAATGCATTTTAAAATTATGTGATTTAGTAGTGTGCACAAATATATATATGTGATTTTGTAGTAAGCAAATATATATATATATATATATATATTTGTGCACACTTCCAAATCACATATTTTAAAAATGCATTTAATCATTTGTCTACCCAAGGCCTACCTACTTGGAATATATATTAAAACTAAATTGTATATTGAAAAACTACCTAATTAGACTATGTGGCCTATTATAAGCATGTAACAATTGAATGTAAAAGTGTGAAGCAATTTCTAGTATATAGTTTTTAATTTCCAATTTAAAACATAATACAAAGTCATTTCAAATGATAGTATATGTAGACATTACAAAGTGGAGTCATTAGTGTCTCTAGTATAATACAAAGGCTATAGTATTTAAGAACTAAGTCAACCAAGTTGACCTACTCTTTTAGATAGAAGATAGATTACATAAATAGGATGACCATGTTGACTTAGTTTATTATATGATGATATTTTCAAATACTAAAAACATTGTAAAATAGAACTATAAGGAAGAACTATAATGAGAGAGAGAGAGAGAGAGAGAGAGAGAGAGAGAGAGAGAGAGAGAGAGAGAGAGAGAGAGAGAGAGAGAGAGAGAGAGAGAGAGAGAGAGAGAGAGAGAGAGAGAGAGGAAACTTGGTGGGTTGGAGGATGTTGATGATAATGAGATATTTTTGTAAAGTATCTTGAATGTTTCTTGAAAATATTACCAAGTGTGTCATCTATGTCTAACTAGTTCTACAATTCCTTGTTTGTTAAATCCTGTTAAGATGACAATACTGGCTTGGTCGACTTACTATGTTTTATGGAAGTTGTATGAAATAATATATCAACTTGTTTGACCTAGTTTGCTCTTATGGATCTGAATCAGAGTTCTATGTCAAATTGTTTGACTTAGTAACCTATATCTAATGAAGACCTACATAGAAAAAATAAATTCATTTTTGATGTGACTATGTGTTAAACCCACACACATAAGTTAGAAACTATACTAGCCCTATTGACTGTTGACGTAGGAAATTGCACCCTTGGCAGGAGGCTGAGCTCTTACCTTTTCCTTGCAAATATGTAAAATCCCCTCTCATTTTTAGGACTAGTGACGCTGGAGGGGAGAGTCTCTAGATAAGGGATAGCTCTCTTTGATGCATCATGTTTGTTCTAGCAAGTGCAAATACATATGTATATAGATATATAAACTGGGGGAAATGAAAAGAGAGAAAGATTGTAGGAATATAAACTATTCTAAGGAGGTGATACACCAAAATGAAATGAACTTATCACATCCACACTTAAAAATAGAAAAATGTATACATACGCTTCAAACTTGGCATAAAGGACAAGGCTACAAGAAAATGGCAGGGAGGCTCTCATGAAAACACAAAAAATAGAGACTCACCAAGGTGTTGTGAAATGCACACTGTAAGTAACTTCCTTTGTTCTACACTCATAAATAGAGCTCTTATCTTGTCAGCTACAAAATGGTGCCTTGTAGACAATACGTACGCTGGTGTTGGACCTGTGAAAGCATCAAGACACAATGACTGAACACAAACAACAATCAAAACATACATAGGAATATCTATCCAATAAGAGGTAAAAAACTGAATTTATTGATTCAGGTGAATATTTTTCTAGGGCTATGCCTTACAAAAGTGAAAGATGTTTCTCAAAATGATAAGTCCTCAATATATAGGAGAAGCAAGGAGGCTCATTTGGTGCTCCTTTTTTACAAGTGGCCTATCGCATCCCTTCATTGGGAAGAATAAGTCGCTCAAAACATTAATGAGTTGTGCACTTTGTCTGCCTAAAGTATACCTTTTCAAGGTAAATACATGGTTTGTCAACTCATTAAATGTAAAATGGAGAAACTTATTGCATTGCTAGCTATTGGCATCCCCAGTGATCAATTCACTAGAACTATTCCACCTGCCATAGTCACTTCTCAAATTAGCACTTCCTCTTACCACTTGGACTGATTGCATGTTCATTCCATGTTTGTCACTTTGTTATTTTCTCTTTCTTGTCTCTTCTAGCTCCTTCAGCCCTCAGGGGTGAACATTTTGGTGGGTCACTTCATTCTAGGCTTTCTTTCCATGGTTAGCACTTTCTCATTTGAAAAGGAATGACTATTTTACTTTGTTAACTTTGACACTTACATGGCCATCATTGGTTTGAAAACTAATGGCTAATTTATTTTTTTAACTTTGACATCCTCTAGGATGTCACCGCCCCCGTCACAACACTATCGGGTCCATATGGCTTCCTCTACAACTTATCTTCCTTGGCCCTCTATGGGTGTTATTTCCTTTGTCTCTATTACCTTATTGAAGGGAAGGTGACCCTTCAACCTTTGAAAATGTCCCCTTGCACTTGTTTAAGAGTCCCTCGCAAGGGCACCTACCCTTTAAGGTCCTTTGATGGGTCCTTTACTTGCCTTGACTTTTCCTGGGCTCTTGCAGACAATTTTCTCAGGTTGCTCAATTTTTGTATTTTCTGTGGACTTTTATGTGCAAACATTTTACCATGGACAAAAAGTCCATAGAAATTATCCTAGCTCTTTGATTTAGCTTTGTATATGTGGCCTAAATTCCTTTAGGCTTTTTGTCCAAAGGAATTCCTTCAGGGAAAAGTTTGAAGGAATTTGGGACTTAGTCAAATTTGAACAAAATTGAACTTAAACAAATTGGGACCTACCTGATCCTTCGCCTTTGAAGCACCTACCCTCTACTAGGGTATTTTGAACTTGAAGGCTCCTTTTCAGCCAAGGGCATATCCTTGAACCAAGCTGTTGAACCAAAAATGGTTCAATGGTTCAATGGTTCAACCATTGCGCACCAATGGACTAGTGAACCAAGACTGATGAACTTCTCACTTTGAACCAAGCCCGTTGAACCAAGAATGGTTCAATGGTTTAACCATTTAGTGCTAATGAACTTATTTTGTCGATTAAACTGCCACATTGAACCAAAAGATTGAACCATCTGCTTTGAACCAAGCCCGTTGAACCAAGCTGTTGAACAAAGAATGATTCAACGGTTGAATGGTTTAGCACTTGTTAAATTGAGATGTTGAACTTGAAGATGAACCTTTTGAGCCAAAGGTCACTAAACCACTTGAACTAGGCCATGAACCAAACTCATTAAACTTGTGCAACCTAAAAATGACTAGCATTGATTAGCAAGAGAGGAAGGGGACCAAAAATTTTGCCTGTGGGCAAAATTTGGTCAACAAATTGGTGACTCCTAGGGGAAGCATGCCTGATATGCTTAGATATTAGTTTCCTTGCAGTCCATTAGGCATGGAGTTAGATGGTAACTTTGAAAACTAGCAATAGCTTTGATAAATCTTAGAACTAGTCACACAACTCTACCTCCAAGGAAAAAAAGCACACAAAAGACTAAGAAAACTACTACTTGTGCAATAACACTTAGGGAAAATAAGAAAGAAAATGAGGGAAAAAATAATACAGCTAAAAGGAGACTCGGTGGTAATGCTTCAAATGTATCCCATTAATTGGAATACGTAGTTCTTCGCCATCCAGCTTGGAGAGTTAGAATGCATTATGCTGCTTGCACTAAGTAATTATGTATGGACCACTCCATAGGGCATCAAATTTTGCATGATTTCCAAGATTGGATTAGTCTTCATCCCATTTCAAGACAATGTTTCCTTTAGATAAATCTCTTGTTGAAGATTTATTATCAAAGTGTTTCTTTGTTTGCTATTGGCAACTGGTGATAGAATCCATAGCACGGTCCCATGTCTCTTGGAGCTCCATTAACTCACATAACATGATCTCCATGTTGGTTTCTTCTTCTAATTGTAGCTAGTGAGTGAGGTCCAATGCTAAAAATTCAAGCGAGATGGGAAGCCTAGCTTCCCTTCCATATACTATCACATATGGAGAATTTTTGATTGCTCTCTTTGGAGTGATTCGATTAGCCCATAGAGCTATCTTCAGCTTCGTATGGAAAGTCTTATAATTTTCTTCCATGGTCCTCTTTATGATTTTGATTAGATTTTTATTGGTGGACTCAGCTAGCCCATTCCCCTACAGGTAATAATTGGATGAAGTGCTGAGGTATATGCCATACCTTAGCACCCATTCACTTGTTTTGGTTCTTAGAAAAGCTAAGGCATTATCTGAGATTATGGTGGTCGAGACCCCGAGTCATATTATCAGGTCCTCATAAAACTCTAGGACTATGCTTTCATTTGCCTCTTTTAGAGCAATAGCCTCCACCCACCTTGTGAAATAGTCTGTGGTGGTTAGGACCCATTTGTGCCCAACATTGGAGGGAGGGTTGATCATCCTTATGAAATCCAGGCCCCACTGTATGAATGGTTGCTCCACCTGAATAGGTTATAAAGGCATGGCAGCCAACCATTATTTCCCATTAAAAAGTGCACACTTTTGGCACTTTCTTACCTAGGCATGGGTGTCCTTGAAAAGAGTAGGCTAGAAATAGCTGGCTCTCATTATCCTTGCTACAGTAGCTCTAGGAGTGAAATGACTGCCTACTGGCCCATTATGGAACTCAAATAGTACCTTATTAGCCTAGTTTAGGTCAATGCACCTAAGAAGGACCCTAAAGAGATCCTTCCTAAACAATACTTCATTAACAAGGACATAAGAGAGAGACTGGAGCCTGAAATACCTTCTTTTGGTCCTATCAAGATGTCGTGGGCACTCACCAGTGAGAAGGAAATGCCTCAATTCCAATGTCCAATCCTTTATGACAGTTGGTTCTTCTACTGTGGCTACATCATGAATTAACAAGCTATCTTCCCTTTTTTGCTTGAAGTCTATAGCAAGCTATTCACACAGGCCTCTTCCCCTCACCAGCTTGGTGATCTTGATATCTACGTCATACTCCATCACCTTGGTGATCCACCCTACTCTCTTCTCATTTAGGTCTTGATTGGTTAAGAAATCCTTGACACCAGGATGTGGGACCATGAGGTGAATCCTGCTATTAGACAACATATGCCTAAATTTCTTCAGGCTCCACACTACTACCAGGACTTGCTTCTCTACATACATGTATCTGACTTATAAATCCTCTAACCCTTGGCTAAAAAAGGCAAGTGGTTTCTTGAGGTCATCATCATTTACTTGAGTAAGCATAGTGGAGATCACCTCTTCATTGCTAAAAGTGTAGAGGTTAAAGTCTTTGCTGAAGTCGAGACTGATCAAAGTAGGAGCCCGAGTTATGGCCTACTTGATGGCTTTAAAGCTATATTTTTTTTTGTTGTTCACTTGAACTCCTCACCCTTCCTCAGCATAGATGTGAGTGGCTTGACTATCTCTGCAAAATTTAGAATGAATCTTTGAATGAAATTTATCCTGCCAAAGAAGCTCTGTAGGCCTTTCTTGTGCTTTGGTAGGGACATCACCAGGAATGAGTAAACTCTCTCAGGGTCAATGGATAAGCCCTCTTTGGACATGATGTGGCCAAGGAGTTTCCATTCATGAACAACAAACACACATTTCTTTGGATTAAGAGAGATTCCAAATTCCCTGCACCTCTCAAAAATTTGCCTAAGGTGCTTTATGTGTTGGCTCACTTAAATGGAGAACACCATCACATCATCGAGGTAGACCAACACATTGTTGTTTATCAAGCCTCCAAAATCCATGTCCATGGCTCCCTAAAAAGTAGCACTAGCATTAGATAGCCTGAATGGCATCTTCTTGTAGGAAAATGTTCCCTATTTAGTGGTGAAGGCCATTTTGTGTTGGTCACATCCTTGCACTAGAATCCGATTATACCCTAAATAACCATCTAGGAGGGGAAATCGCTCGCTACCAATTACCTTCTAAAAGATCTGCTCCATGCTCAAAAGGGGATAATGATCTTTTAAAGAGACTTTATTAAGGTCTCTAAAGTCGACACATAGCCTGATCTCCCCATTCTTCTTTCTAACAAGAACAAGGTTGGCCAGTTAGGAGGAATGTTTGATTGGAAATATAATTTTAGACTCAATCAATTTGGCCAGTTCTCTCTACATGAGGGGCTGAATTTTTGGATTGACAGGTCTTTGCTTCTATGTGAATGGTTTGGCACCTTCTTCTAATTTGATGGTGTGATGGGTGAGTCTTGGGTTGAAGCCCTTCAAGTCACTATAATCCCATGCAAAAACATCTGCAAACTCCTGACACAACAAAATGAAATCTCACCTTTCCTGCATCGTGCAGACTTTTCCAAGTGCAAGCAGTTTGTCTTTGAAGATCTCAACCCTTTCATAATTTTCCTCCTTGGTTGTGATGCATGCCTTGTCATTTCTCAATTGGTCTTCTCCATTGAAGATGCTCTCAAGCATGACCAAACCTTTAGGGAGCTTATTGTTCTTCAACTAAACAATCTGATTGCCATATTGCTACTACAACCTGATTTTGTGTTGTGAACTTAGCTTCCTCCTATAATAAGAAAGCTATTTGTTGGTCACTTTCAAAAACTTGCCAATTTGTAATGTTGTCTAGG
Source organism: Torreya grandis (assembly GCA_037957365.1). Taxonomy (NCBI): domain Eukaryota; kingdom Viridiplantae; phylum Streptophyta; class Pinopsida; order Cupressales; family Taxaceae; genus Torreya; species Torreya grandis. The sequence goes on from JARHVA010007060.1 coordinate 625,368, forward strand.
ACAGAGGGCCAAACCACCACTTTCAAGTGGTGTGAACCACAGTCTCAAGTTATTTCCTTGGAAACATTGAACTAAGTGCCAATTGCTACTAGACTATCTGCTTGTTTGTTTTGCTCTCTAGGAATGGAGGTGATATTGAAAGTAAATAAATATTCTACCAAGTCCCACCCTATGCTTGTAAGACTTCAGCAAGGAATTCTTGGTCAGATTTAGGCCTCTCACCTAATTTACAATCAGCTCACTCTCTCCCAAAACATGAAACTCTTTAATCCCTCTTTTTATTGCCCATTCAAGGCCATGGATAAGGGACTCGTATTCTGCAACATTACTTGTGCAAGAGAATTGGAAATGGAAAGCTTAAAAATACCTATACTTTAAAGGGGAGACCAACATCACCCCACCACTAGCTCCCAACTTACTTCTAGAATCATCAAAATACAACTGCCATTGACCAAGGTCCTCTTAACTTGCCTTCATTAAATTTGGCATGAAGGTACCCTCTTCATGCATGCAGTAGACTCCAAGGTCTACCTCCTCAATGAACTTGTAAGGATCATGTTCGAAGTTATCATTCCCCCACTCATCCAAGAGTAGGTCTATGACTCCTTCAAGAGCAGAGGATGGAGGTTGGTCTATCTGGGACTCTTTTGGGTCAATGATGGTGTAACTAACATTCACTGCCTTGGGTGAGTATGGGGATTTTTCTCTTCCTTCTTTACCTAACTTGAAGTGGAAGGCTATCCATTCATCATCAAGATATTATCAGTGCTTGCTGGGACAACATGACGATCTAGCTCATGCAATTCTTTCTTTAATACATCTTCTATCCTGGAAGAGACAATGAATCCCATAAAGAGATGTTCATATGCAGCTTCTTCATTTTCTCCACTATATTGACGTAGGGACTACCTCCCTTCAAGCTTTCTTTAGGGTTGATTCTAACTTGAGCTGTTGGTTGAGGGGCTAAAGGTGCAGATGACAGTCTAAAAATTGGGGCTTTCTGATTTGAGTGTGATGGAGAAGGTGCTTCTTTTGCTTGAGTGGAAACCTGGGCTTCTCCCATTGCTCTTCTCTTAAACCTTGTGTTGGTTGCAACATAGTCAGTCTGATTGTCTGTAGCACCCACATAATTCACTGAATAAAATTCCCCTTCTAAATGATTCATTAGGGTAGAATCAGGCTAGGCTTGATTACTACTCGTGTTGGGCTACATTAGAATATCAAAGACCTAGGGCTAACCGAATGCTTGATTATCTACATTCTAGAAATAATTCATCATCTCATTTTTGTAAATATCCTATTCTTGACCATATCCCATGGTTGAATAACTTGGCTACTCCTGTACTAGATTGTTCTAAACTAGTACCATGACTTTAGATGATGAAGGGGGCCTGAGTTATAATTTTGAAAAGTCCCAGTCTGAGTGAGCTGACCCTGTCCTTGATTATAGCCTTGAAATGAGGGTCAAGGGGCTTGACCATAGTGTTGATATCCCTAGTTTGACATGTTGCTTTGAGCTTACTGGCTTTTAAGAGCTATAAGATCATTTAACATGCTTTACAATAGAATTTTAACCTCATGAAGTTATTTGGATGGAATAGTAGCTAGTTTTTCTATGGTAGGTAGAGGAGCCAATGTGGGAGCAATGATCTGAATTAGAGGCAGAATTTCTAAGAAAAGTGGCATGTGAGGCCTAGGGGCTATTTTCCCAGCCTGCACTAAGCAGTTTTTAGTTGTTATGGCTATGTCATAAGTAGTAGGTAGTATATGCCCTCCCATAGATTGGATCATCATAGAAATATCACTATTTAATGCCTTTAAATAGTACAAGAAAGCATAGCTGGGAGTCAGTCTTACCGGGATGGGAATTCTATCCCAAGTTTTTTGAAACCACATTGAAATCTTGCATATACTCATGTGGAGCTCTCTTTATGGTCATAACTACTCATCAAGTGAGAGGTCATCACTCTTCTCCCCAAAATGATCTATCAACTGAGTACCCAATTCATTCTAAGAATGTATTGAATTTATAGGCAAAGTACCATACCAGTCAAGAGCCTTGCCTTTGAGAGATAATACTAGCAATCTGATGGTAATATTTTCCTCTGTTACATTGTGAATATTGTAGAGGTTATAAATATTCCTAATATGCTCAATGACTATAATGGGCCCCTCTCCATCGAAATAAGGCACATTTTTTGAGATCTATTCTTGGAATTGGATCATAGTGTTGTCGATTCAAGGGGATCTTACCACAAAAAGCTACAAAAGGCAATGCCATGGATGAGATGGGCTGTAACTAGGGCTCTACTTTGTCTACATCCCTTAAAATTGGTCTAGGAGGATTTCTTCTTGGATAAGGATGGGTCTTCTCAAATCGTAGTCTTTTTTTAGAGTTTATAGGCAACTTAATGAAATTGAAAGGAACCCCTTTTGAAGTAGACCTTTTGGTGACTTTAGGCATAGAAAGTTAAGAAACTAGTCTTGATTGAAAAATTGAAGCTCTTACCAGTGGAGTCGCCAGATGCTGGAAAACTTTAAAGTGCTATGACAAGACCAACATCAATCCTAAAACCTTATTGAGTTGTCAAATTGAATCCCACCGGGTGTGCCAAAACTATTGATGCAGGAAATTGCACCTTTGGTAGGAGGTTGAGATCCTACCTTCTCCTCACAACTATGGAAACTCCCCTCTTGTCTATGGGACTGGCAAAGCTAGAGGGGAGAGTCTCTAGATAAGGGCTATCTCCCTTTGATGTATCATGTTTGTTCTAGCAAATGCAAATACATATATGTATATAGATATATAAACTGGGGGGGGATGAAAGGGATAAAGATTGCAAGAATACAAACTATTATAAGGAGGTGATACACCAAAATGAAATGACCTTCTCACATCCACACTTAAAACTAGACAAATGCATACATATGCTTTAGACTTGGCAGAAGGACCAAGTTGTAAGAAAATGGCAGGGAGCCTCTCATGAAAACACAAAAAATAGAGACTCTCCAAGGTGCTGTGAAATGCACACTATAAGTAACTTCCTCTGTTCTACACTTAAAAATAGAGCACTTCTCCCGTTAGCTACAAAATGGTGTCTTGTAGACAATAGGTATGTTGGTGTTGGACCTATGAAAGCATCAAGAGACAATAACTGAACACAAACAACATTCAAAACATACACATGAATATCTATCTAAGAAGAGGTCAAAAATTGCATTTATTAATTCAGGTGAAAATTTTGCCAGGGCTACGCCTTAAAAAAGTGAAAGATGTTTCTCAAAATGATAAGTCCTCAATATATAGGAGAAGCAAGGAGGCTCATTTGGTGCTCCATTTTTACAAGTGGTCTATCACATCGCTTCATTGGGAAGAACAAGTCACTCAAAACATTAATGAGCTGTGTGTTTTGTCTACCTCAAGTCTACCTTTTCAAGGTCAATACACAATTTTTCAACTCATTAAATGTAAAATGGAGAAACTAGTTGCATTGATAGCTATTGGCATCCCTAGTGATCAATTCATTAGAACTATTCCACCTACTGGAGTCACTTCTCAAATTAGCACTTCCTCTTACCACTTGGACTAACTACCTATTCATTCCATGCTTGTTGCTTTGTCCTTTTCTCTTTCTTGTCTCTTCTGGCTCCTTCAGCCCTTAAGGGTGAACATTTTAGCGGGTCGCTTCATTCTAGGCTTTCTTTCCATGGTTAGGACTTTCTCATTTGAAAAGGAACATCTATTTTACTTTTTTAGCTTTAACATTTACACAACTATCATTAGTTTAAAAACCAATGGCTAATTTGTTTTGTTAACTTTGACGTCCTCTGAGATGTCACCACCCCCATCACAACACTATCGGGTCCATATGGCTTCCTCTGTAGCTTATCTTCCTTTGCCCTCTGTAGGCACTCTTTCCTTTGTCTCTATCACCTTCTCGAAGGGAAGGTGACCCTTTAGCCTTCGAAAATGTCCCCTTGTACTTGGCCAAGACTCCCTTGCAATCAAACCTACCCTTCGGGGTCCTTTGGTGTGTCCTTTGCTTGCCTTGACTTTTCTCGTGCTCCTGCGGACAATTTTCTAAGGTTGCTTGATTTGTGTATTTTTCACAGACTTTTATTCATAGACATTTTCCCATAAACAAAAAGTCCATGGAAATTCTCTTGTCTCTTTGCTTTAGCTTTGTATATGCAGCTTGAATTCCTTTATACTTTTTGTCTGAAGGAATTCCTTTGGGCAAAAGTCTGAAGGAATTCAAGACTTAGTCAAATTTGAACAAAATTGAACTTAAACAAATTAGGACCTACCCAATCCTTTGCCTTTGAAGCACCTAACCTATGCTAAGGAATTTTGAACTTGAAGGCTCTCTTTCAGCCAAGGGTATATCCTTGAACCAATCTGTTAAACCAAAAATGGTTTAATGGTTCAATGGTTCAACCATTGCACGCTGATGGACTAGTGAACCAAGACCGATGAACTTCTCACTTTGAACCAAGCCCATTGAACCAAGAATGGTTCAATGGTTCAATGGTTCAACCATTGAGCACCGATGAACTTATTTTATTGATTGAACCACCATGTTAAACCAAAATATTGAAGCATCTGCTTTGAACCAAGCCCATTGAACCAAGCTGTTGAACCAAGAATGATTCAACAGTTTGACGGTTTAGCTCTTGTTGAATTGAGATGTTGAACTTGAAGATGAGCCTTTTGAACCAAAGGTTACTGAACCACTTGAACTAGGTGATGAACCAAACTCATTGAACTTGTGCAACTTGAAAATGACTGGCATTGACTAGCAAGGGAGGAAGGGGACCAAAAAATTTACCTGTGGGCAAAATTTGGTCAACATTGACCTAGTATCAAAAATAAAAAATAAATAAATAAAATGATATAAAATGAAAAACATGAAATGAAACCTACAAGGGGTATATTCACGTTGGGTTCATAGAATGTATATAATTAGAAATACATCAAATCTATAAATCAATCCTAACTCAGAAAAGATAGATCCTACTTACACTTTTGATTGGGGATACATTATATAATCACGAACTTGACCAATTTGTGGATCCTCTATACCCAATTATGGGATATATTATCATAATAAGATCACTTAGGGATGGTTCCAAAGCCTTGAGTCAAGGAAAACTATGTAATAACACTAACTAAGTACTATGTTTTTAGATTCACTATAATAATAACACGTAAAGTAAATGAATCTAATCTATTTCTCACCAAATCTTGTGGCTTAAAGTGGGAGTAATAAAAAACAAAAGTAAGCATGCATAGAATAAATATATTCATGTCAATATATATAATCCTAATGCATGGAAGAGAAGTACAAATGCATATCTATCTACTCTTAAAAATAAGGAACAAAGTTAGGAATACTTACCTTTGAAGATGAACCCATAAAGCTTGATTCTCTTTGTTATCCAAGGTGATTTGAAAGAGGTTCATGTGGTATGTATGGATGATAAGGATAAATTAGATCTAGTCTAAACAACATATTAATGCATCCAAATTACTTCTCCATAAGACAAAATCATATCTCCAAAGAAAGTATGAAACACTAAGCTTGATCCTCAAGTATAATAGTAGATAAGAAGATGTGCAAAAACTATTCCTTTATATCTTCTCTAAATAATGGATAAATGATCTTATATATATATATATATATATATATATATATATATATATATATATATATATATATATATAGGTAAATTTAACCTTAAACCATTTTAAAAGTTTAAATCGATAGAGTTGACCTAGTTGACCTAGTATCATTTTTTTAAAAAGCTCACTAGGTCATGGGATAAGTTAGCCAAGAGACGACCTAGACCCTAAATAATTTTCACCAATAAGAGTACAAGGTCAACCCAATCAACCCAATCACATAAAATATTGAAAAAAAATTTAGGTTAGGAAAAGGGGTACAAAAGGAGGTAATAGACTAGAGGAGTGTACAAGAGAGAATAATAAGCTTATGGAAATGGTTTTTAAGAGATAAGTATCTAGATAACAAGTGGCAAAAGGAACAATAATCTTACAAAGTACCCATGGTCTACAAACCCCTTTCCTATTACACCATTTAAGGCATACTCTAAGAGATATTAAGACTTGATGAGTTCCTACAAGATAAATAACATCAATAATTGATAAAATTTTGAGACTCGATGGGTTCTTATCCATGGTCTTACATTTCAACTCATAAAATAAAAACCCAATGGCACCCAAAAGTATAAATTTATAAAGTGAGAAAATAAAGAAGATAAGAAGTGGGAAATCATGAGGAAGACTATATCATATCCATGGTTTTACAATACAACTCATGAAGCAAAAGAAAAAACCAAAAGACCAAAAAGGAAGGACTAGGGTTTGTGAAAAGAGAAAACTACTATAGTGGGTGAGACCTATGTAAGTATATTAAAAGAATGCTAGGTAGATAGCATATATAAAGTATGAAAATAAGGGAAGAATTTAGTTAAAATATTTCTTGAGGAATTGAGCATTGGTGGGATCTTTGAAAATATGACCTTCATTAGTTTTAAGGTGATATGTATTTGGACCAAGATTATATTTGACTAAATAAGGGCCCCACCTTTTTTGGGTGTATTTACCATATTTTTCATGAGTGTAGTATAGTTTAAAAATGATATCACCAACATTAAATGCACCAAATTTAACTTTTTTGTTATGTTATTTGGTAATACGAGCCTTGTATTGGTAATTATGTTGTAAATTAGAAGGATAATTCTCATCAAAGATATAAAAAAATTAAAGGTGAGCTTCATGTAATTCTCCATAATGTATGATTCCATGAATAGATATACATAGAGATGGAATCTCAACTTATAATGGGAGGAATAATTTAGAACCATATACTAGAGAGAATGGCATTGCACTAGTGGCAGTATGGATGCTAGTGTGATAGGCCCAAAGAGCAAGATAGAGATGAAGATTACAATCTATGTGGGTATCATGAATTGTCTTTTAGAGGATTTTATTAAGAATTTTATTAGTTTCATCATCTTGGACATTACATTATGTATTATAGGGGGTGGATAGTTTATTATTGATTAAAATTTAACATAGAGTTGTTTTAAATCTTTGTTTTATAAATTACCACTATTGTCTAAAATGATAGTATGAGGGACACCAAAGTGGAAAATTATTTGATTTAGGATGAATTGGAGATGGTGGTACTAGTGACATTGAATAGGGACATAGCCTCAATCTATTTGGTAAAATATTTTATGGTTGTGATTATAAAGAAATGCCCATCTTGAGATAAAGGTAATTTTCCTATGAGATCTAATCCCCACATGGAGAATGTCTAGGGTGATTCTATAATTAGAAGTTTGGATAGAGTTAAATGAATTAGATAATAATGAATATGGAAAGGTCTAAATTTTATTATAAAATTTTATGGCATAATTTTCAAGAGTGGGCCAAAAGTATCCATACATAATCATTTGAAGGCTTTAACATGCCTGCTATATTGGCCATCGTAAATGTTCCCATGTACTTGTTTGATAAGAAGAGGAACCTATTCCTTCATAACATAATAGAGTAAGGTAACTTAAACATTTTGATAATATATGATGTTGTATCAAAATACATAATTAAAATCTTATTTGTGAATATCAGTCTTTTTGTGGGAATTAAGGCTTGGAGGATAAGTTTGATGTTCCATATATTAAATGTATATTTATGCCATAAAGATTTATTTAATGATGATGGCCTCAATGTGGAAGATAAGTGAATTTTTTTATAAATATAATATTGTTATTTTCCTATTTAAATATAAAAGTGGGATTGATAAGAACTTGATGCAGATGAAAAAGAGATGCTAAAGAAGCTAGAGAATCACCAATCTAATTTTGATCTCGAGGGATAGTTTCAATGGTAAAAGAAACAAAATATTTGGTCAAGGTAGTTGATATATGATGATAATAAATTATATTATCACTTTTTAATTGGTAATCACCATCAAATTGGTGGAAAATGAGTTGGAAATCACCTAAAGCATGCAGATATTGGATATCTAGATCAAGGGATGCTTGCATGCCTAAGATTAAAGCTTCATACTCTACCATGTTATTAATGACATCAAATGTGAGGAAAAATACTAATGGGATAATTTATCCAAGAGGTATTTTAATGATACAACCTACCCTAGATCCTTGAAGTCATTTAATACCATCAAAATGAATGGTCCAAGTATCTTTATGTAAATCAACATTGATTTTAGTAAGTTCTTTGATAACTACTTTAGGTTTAGTAGTATCGGGGAAGATATAAAAATCATATAGATTACTTGATTCAAGATTAGAATTGAATATGTGGAAGTAATATTTAAGATATATGGCTTATTTTATACCTTAAATATAGAGAATATTATCATGGGGAAGACTATCTTGAAGGTGGTTGGTAGCTATCACAGGAGCTATAATAAGTTGATCAGCAAGGATTTGTCCTTTGACATCTTTTTGGGCAATAATTCAGAGATCAAATTCCATAAGGAGGACCATCTGTTAGGATTGTGGAGCTAAAAGCTTCACTGATGCAAATAGGAGAGGAGGTTGCTGAAGGTTGCTAAGTTGCAGAGAAGTTGGGGTCGGTCTGATCAGCCGACGTTGGCGGGAGAGCATAGAGAAGCAACCGACGTCGGTCATATATCAGCCGGCGTCGGTGACCCCCAGGCAAACAGGGACCGACGTCGGTCGCCTGTGTGGTTCGACTGCGAGCTAATTATGGGCAGTTAGCTAACGAACCAAGTGTTTGCATGATGAGTGCTAATTTTAGACTCATAGCTGCGGATCTAATTATTGTAATTAGATGTCTAATTATTGTTTGGATGAGATCTATATAATAGACTCATGGTTGTATTGGAAAAGTGTGCTAGGGAGTAAGAGAGCATAATTATAAGCTCCTTTTGTGTGTGAGGTAGAGCAATGGTGCGTTCCTCCTAGTGCCTCAGTACAAGGTGTGTTGGTGCTAGATTGGAGAGCCAGCTGGGTTCTTCAAGAGTGTAGGATCTTGGTCACAGTTGTATGGCCTATATAGGAGATCTACATGGTAAGTAAGATCATTGATCTGCAGGTGTATGTGTGTGCAAGGTCAAGGTTCACAGGTGAGCAGAACCATTGTTTGATTTGCAGGTGTGCAAGGTCATATAGACAGCAACACAACAGGGAGCAGTATCAGGCAGGATCTACTTGGAGTACAGGGGTGTACTCAGACAGAGCGACAGGAAGGCAAGGGAGTTCCTTCCATAAGTATGGTATGTTGAATTGCAGGTTGTTGCAGATTCATGGGAGATCTACTTGAAGTACCTTGAGTACTTGTGGAGCACGTGGAGTGCTTGTGGAGTGCGTGGAGCACTTGTGTTGTGCGTGGAGCATGGGAGGTGAACACCAACTCTGTATTTTGAGTTGGGTGTTGGGACCTGAGAGGGAGAGCTTTGGGGAGAAGAATTACTGTTCACTTGAGGTGTGGGAAACCTCTGTAAGGTGGTGGAGAAGAAGTGGCATCTTCTTTATTGTATTCTTTTCTGTATAAAGTGTTAATACAAGTTGTGTATTGTCTCTCATATCATGTGTTATTCTGAATTCTAGTTACTTGGTGAATCTGGGTAATTTCCGCATATTAAGTTGCTTGGTTTGGTAATCAAATTGTGTGCTTCTAGTTTATCTCCCAATAAGTGGTATCAGAGCTAAGGTTGCAGGAAGCAGGTTTTGTGTTTGGTTACAGGGCACTCTCAGGGGTTTCTGATTGAGTGGGAGTAGAGCAATAGTAGATCAAAGTAAGCTAAGAATGGAGGAGTTGAAAAGCACAGATGGTCACTCACGGTCCTATGGAAAGAAAGAGCAGGTAAAAGATTATTGTTGGTTGGTAGCAGATCAGCATGAAGGAACTGAAGAAGCAAATGTTGCAGGGGTTATTGCACAGGATGTTCTTGGAGGTTTCTTGGATAAAGTTGAATCTTGGATAAAAGATTCGGTTGCCTCTTTCCATGCAGTTCCAGGTAGAGGAGCTGGTGAGCCTTGCCAAAGAATTGGCAAAGGGGAAGTGAAGCTGAAATTGCAGGCGGCCAACACACAGGTGTTGATGAAGGTCATGCAGGTCCCAGGTTTGGAGATATGGCTAATTCCTTCAGAAAGATTGGGTGATGAGAGATGCACAAGAACTCTCACAGCGGATGCACTTGAATTAGCTGGTGGTAAGAAAATAGGTATCCTTTATCTACTTGTTTATATTACTGATTCTTCTTTTGTTGCAGAGACGTGGCTTCGTAGGCTTGGTCACATGAGCAGGAAGGAGATGCATGTTCTTAAGTGGAAGACAGATATATTTGACAGGCTTAAGAACTAGAAAGCCTTGGTGTTTGAGGAGATGGCAGACAGAACCCAGTGGATGTGGCTAGATACTTCTAAGTAGGGCAGTTTGGACATGGGTTTTGATTCAAAGAAGCTCGCGGGTAAAAAGTCATCACTCACAGGCGAACACAGGTACCGATGTCGGTCAGGAGGAACCAGCATCGAATAGACAGGTGCCGATGTCGGTCATGTGTAGACTGAAGCCGGTGATGTCAGGCAGGGTAAGATCGACATCGGTTAGGAGACCGACGTCGGCAGTATGTAAGACTGATGTCGGTCAGAGGATCGACGTCGACAGTAGGGACACCAGTGCTGGCAGGTTGGTAGTTAGGTACAGACGCATGGAATCGACGTCGGTCGGATGCAGACTGTGGAGTGACTGAGGTCGGTCACTGTAACGAATTTTGGGTGGACAGCATGTTGTCAAGGAGTCTCAAACACCCATATAGAGGATTGAAGGCGTAAGTAGGCCCTCAAATTCGTGTTCCTCTTCTTCATACATGTTGCTGATTGTAGAGCAGGAAGGATCCAGGAAACAGGTGTGAGCTTGGCATGGATAAGGATGTGATTCCTTGGAGGAGAACCAAACAGGTGTGTTTTGGTAGAGTTGCCAGCAGGTATAAAAGCACAGAGACGAATGGATACCTTAGTAGAAGAATAGAGAGAATGGATACGTGAGACGAAAGACCAGGTATATGGTCTTGTGGAGCTGTAGGACAGTGGTACAGGTTTTGACAGGTGGAGGACGGAGCATGGCTTCAGTCAATGTCAGGGTAACTACTGTGATTTGACTTACCAGGGGGATGGTGATTACAACATCATTCTGTTGCTGTATGTGGATGGTACGCTAGCTAGCTGGTTTTGTACATACAGGGTTTTCACTGAGCTAAGGGTAAGATTAGTTCAGTGGCATGTCATTAGGAGTTTGGAGCAGTGGAATTCTTTGACATGGGAGGCATGGAGATCACAGGTTGATTTTGTCTCGAGTGGGAGCTGATGTGAATCAGGTGTTGGCGAGGTTCGGGATGCAGAATCAGAGCACACTAAGGGCTGGATAGGTACAGTGTCCGAAATCACATGAGGTCTGGTATAGACCTGAGTATTCCCATGCAGTGGGAGCTGTCAGAGAGTTAGGAGCCAATTCGGGGAAGTGGGTTCTCAGGTATTTGAGAGGGACCGGTAGCAGGTGTTGCTATGCAGGGTCAGGACTTCACTACAGGTGTTGTAGGTTTGGATGTGGCAGGGTACTCGGATGACAGGTGGTACACCACGGGATGTGTGGTGGGTTGTCTTCAGGTGGGAGCTTGAAGAGGGATACAAACCAGGAAACAGATTAGACAGAGTACAGGTATAGGTACAGTGCAGTTGTTTATCTCCAAGTGGGAGATTGTTAGGATTGTGGAGCTAAAAGCTTCACTGATGCAAACAGGAGAGGAGGTTGCTGAAGGTTGCTGAGTTGTAGAGAAGTTGGGGTCGGTCTGATCAGCCGACGTCGGTGGGAGAGCATAGAGAAGCAACCGACGTCGGTCATATATCGGCTGGCGTCGGCGACCCCCAAGCAGACAGGGACTGACGTCGATCACCTGTGTGGTTTGACTGTGAGCTAATTACGGGCAGTTAGCTAACGAACCAAGTGTTTGCATGATGAGTGCTAATTTTAGACTCATAGCTGCGGATCTAATTATTGTAATTAGATGTCTAATTATTTTTTGGATGAGATCTATATAATAGACTCATGGTTGTATTGGAAAAGTGTGTTAGGGAGTAAGAGAGCATAATTATAAGCTCCTTCTGTGTGTGAGGTAGAGCAATGGTGCGTTCCTCCTAGTGCCTCAGTACCAGGTGTGTTGGTGCTGGATTGGAGAGCCAGCTGGGTTCTTCAAGAGTGTAGGATCTTGGTCACAGTTGTATGGCCTATATAGGAGATCTACATGGTAAGTAAGATCATTGATCTGCAGGTGTATGTGTGTGCAAGGTCAAGGTTCACAGGTGAGCAGAACCGTTGTTTGATTTGTAGGTGTGCAAGGTCATATAGACAGCAACACAACAGGGAGCAGTATCAGGCAGGATCTACTTGGAGTACAGGGGTGTACTCGAACAGAGCGACAGGAAGGCAAGGGAGTTCCTTCCATAAGTATGGTCTGTTGAATTGCAGGTTGTTGCAGATTCATGGGAGATCTACTTGAAGTACCTTGAGTACTTGTGGAGCACGTGGAGTGCTTGTGGAGTGCGTGGAGAACTTGTGTTGTGCGTGGAGCACGGGAGGTGAACACCAACTCTGTATTTTGAGTTGGGTGTTGGGACCTGAGAGGGAGAGCTTTGGGAAGAAGAATTACTGTTCACTTGAGGTGTGGGAAACCTCTATAAGGTGGTGGAGAAGAAGTGGCATCTTCTTTATTGTATTCTTTTATGTATAAAGTGTTAATACAAGTTGTGTATTGTCTCTCATATCATGTGTTATTCTGAATTCTAGTTACTTGGTGAATCTGGGTAATTTCCGCATATTAAGTTGCTTGGTTTGGTAATCAAATTGTGTGCTTCCGGTTTATCTCCCAACACCATCCACTTGTTAATTTTATCTCTAGGAATAAAGTATTTGGATAATAAGTGATGAAATGGATCGAAATATATTATAACATAAGTGATTTGATAAAGCATAGAATGTCAAAGTTTTATAGCAACAAAATATATGGTGAGGAAATCAGGTTTGAATTTTGTGTAACATTTATCATAATCAATGAAGCCTCAAATTATATAATATATGACATATTCCATTCCATTATCATCTTGTTGGGCAAGCATTACCCCAATTGATATGTTTTTGAAAGAGCTATACAAGATCAATGGTTAATTATTTGAAGGGGGATGAACAATAAGTGGGTGAAGCAATGATTCTTTCATATTATCAAATGATTTTTGATAGGGATCCATCCATTCTAAGTAATTACCTTTATTAAGAAAATAATTTACTAAATAGATATGATAAGCCATTTTGGGAACTAAGTATCTAATTGCCCCAAGTTTATTGAGGTAAGTTTGAATGTTTAGAATGGAGTGAGGGATGGGCATGTTAATTATAACATTAATCTTTATAGGTTAAACATATATGTTGTGAAGAGAGACTAATAATCCTAACAATTTACTAGAAATGACATTGAAAACACATTTTAAGGATCTAGTCTAACTTTATTTTTAACGAGGTAGTCTAAGATGATAGAAAGATCAAAGAGATGAGTCTTATGACATTTGGATTTATCAATGAGATCATAAACATAGTTCTCTACAATATTTTGAATAAGATCATGACAAATGTATCATTACTAATTGATAGGTGGCTCTAGTATTTTTAAGGCTGAAGGGAATTTTAACATAGCAATAGGTTACCCATTACATGGTGAAAGTTGTCTTATGTTGGTCTTTGGGGGTAATGTAAATTTGGATATAACCTGAGAAACCATCCATTAGAGATAATATTTCATAACTAGATGTGGAACTGATGATGTCATCCATTGAAAGTAGAGAGGAATTTTCCTTGGGACAAACAATATTAAGATTATAAAAATTAATGCAAATGTGAATGACCATGGTGACCTTCTTAAATATAGGGAATATGCTAAAAACCCATTTAGAATAATCCATAGATTTGATAAACTAAGCATTAGGAAGCTTGATAATTTACTTATGTCATAAGGTAGAAACTTTGGGTGGAAATTTCTATTGCTTTTGGTGAACAAGTTTGACATTAGGATAAATTATAATATTGTTCACCAAAATTCTATGGTCAATACTAGGCATGTCCTTATAGGACCAAGAAAATATCTCATGATATTTATCAAAAAATAAACTAGAGTTATCATGTTTGACAAGTGTGAGTTCATGAGAAACTATAATTGGTTGAGGGCATGATGGAGTACCATATTTGATACAAGTAGTTTATTCAATAAGCATAGCATTTCCATCTTGCAAATGATATGGTACATTAGGTAAATATGAAATTGGCTTGCTTTAGGGTCAATTCTAGTGATGAAGTTGTTGAAACAAGGGCTTTTCCTTTTGAAATTCTTGAGTTTTTGATATTGTTGAGGAAGTTAAGGTTATTGAGCATGAATTAATTCAAGAATGGATTCACAGCTAGGAAAAATGGGAATAGGACCATAATATTAGACATATACTCCAAGACAGATAATTTTATTACCATGACAATCATATTTAGAGTGTATCTCATAGGCATTAGTGGCCTTGGCATCTTATGTAATCTCATGAGTAGGAGGAGTAGGTTGATTGGATGAGATTTTTGTGGGTCATTAGTTTTATTAATGGGGGAAGAATCAGATGTAATGATGGGCTATGTAGGTGGTATAGAATATGTTATAATTTTTGGAAGTTTGTAAAGTATTATTTGTTTTACCACCTAAGGGTTATAAAAAAATAGAGAATTAATGGGGGGTACATGACCTTTAGGAGCGAATTCAAAATCTATGGAAATGGTATTAAAATCATGATTGAAAGCATGTATTTTAGATAATGTATTTTTTATAATGATGAACATCCAAGTATTTATATTGAGCTTAGGCTATGACGTAGTTATCATCATAAGCTAGAGAAATGGTACATGTTTGAGATTCATGAGGATTTTTAGAAGGGGAGATTCATATATCAATGAATTTATGTAGAAGGATATTGGAATAATTTAGATACTCCATAATAATTTCATGTGAAGGTGTCTTCTAGGTAAGAAACATCTTGGGAATTTCTTGGAGGGGGAAATTAGTGATTTCATCAATCAGAGGAATAGTGTGATCATGAGGTAATAAAAAATGATGAACCCACTCCAAGTTGCAAAGAGGTAGTTTAGTAGTGTTACAAGTATTTTTCAAGTCATTAGGTTCATCATCTTTGGAATCAACAAGAATGAACTATAAATATAGATTAATTTTGATGACCTCAAGTAAGTGATCACTGTTGATTGTTTGAATGGTAGGAATATGATATTGGTATTTAGGATTGGGAATTTTAATACTCCAAAGGTTGGGATCTCCCTCATGTTTATAAGATTTTCTATTATGTAGGAATTTGATGCATTGGCTATTGAAAGAGGTGATGGCCCTCATTCTATGAGTCCAATTTTGGCCTAGGATTATGTTGTAGAATAAGGGAAATCAATGACCTTAAGTTTAGTTCAAATAGTCTTATGTCTAATTGTAAGGGGAAGCCAAATATAATGAAGTTTTTTTTGATTCATTTTATCAAATCTATGATAGGTTAGATAGGTTTTCATGAGATAATCTTTATTATAACCAATTTTTTGGATGATCCACAAAGATTTCACATTAATAATTTACCCTTCATCAATGAATACTTTACAAATAAGGGTAGTATTAATGGCTATTTTAATGAATAGTGGTAGATTATCAGTGCAAAAAAAGATCTTATCATTAATCATGTCTTCTTCAATAAAATCAATAGAATCTTGGAAAAAGGACAAATGGATTCAATGGTATGTAAATTAGTAGGTTAAGGATCAATAGAGGGTGGTTCTTCATCTATAGAAGATGGATGTTCAATTTATTATAAATGTTACATGAGGAAATTATGATGATAAAGGGAGGTGTGAATTAACTCCATAAGGGCAATCTTTCAAGGCATGGAGTTGAGTTCTTCAAGAAAGTTACAATGGGATTTAGAAGAAGAACTAGTGTGAGGTTTAGAAGAAGAACCAGTTCAAAGTTTAGAAGTTAAGGTAGAATTTTAAGGAATGGAAGTGGTTGGGGGTTTTAAAGAAGGGGATAGTTCCTCATTGGCTTCTAAAGCTAAATGAGTTGTTGTATTATCTTTGATAATTTTTTATTCCAAAGATGATTTTTTAGGTTTAGTAAAAGGATCTTTGTGAGGTAGTTTTCAATTATAGTTGACCTTAGACGCATTAACATATTGAGAATTATTCTAATATTGGTCATATTTGACATCAATGACATAAACATCCTTGGTAGTTTGTTGAGTGGTACATGTGGGAAAACATTTTTGGTTATTAGAATAATAAGTTTTAGAATTTTATCATTTCTGAGAAGTGGTGCTATATTCTTGATGATGGAGTTAGATCAAGGATTCATGATTGAAGGAATCACCAAGCATATATGAGATAAAATTTAGTAATCCCTCTACAATTTTCATGGGAATGACCAATGTCATCCTAGAACCAAAAAAATTGATTAGGGTCATACCATCTAGGGGGGTTATTAGGATAATTAAAGGGTTTAGAGGGTGATAAGAATTGTTTCATTTACCGTATAATTAGTGGTATGTGAGCAGATGGGGTATTGTCAGCTATGGTAACTCCTAGTTTGGTTTGAAGAGTATTTTCAGTGATGGAATTGGTAGAAGTTTGAAAATAACCCTTAAGGAATTTGGTATTAGGTTTGAATTACTTCATTAATAAGTCTTGATGTTTGGCTTAGTCAAGAGTTTCATTAAGAATTTGAGGGGAAAATGTTTGAACATTAGATTGAAACAAAGGGTTTAAAGTAGTTATAAAGAGTTTGAATATATTATCATTAGTCATATTATGGTCAACCTTATGGGCTAGAGGGTTTCCATTATTTGATAAAATAATGTTCTAATTTGGTGGGAGATTTCTTATCATTGATGAAATGGCTAAGGAAATTTTCTAGAAGGTCATTGTGTTGAAACTCTTTAATTATAAGATTGACTAAATCATTGAGTTTCTAGATGGAAGGTTGGGTAAGTTGGTTGTACCACCCTAATACATCATCAATTAAGGTTTTAACTAGAATTTTAGTGGTGGTAAAAGTATTAGTTTGGATCCACTCTTTATAAAGATTTCCAAATGTTTTAAGAAAGGAGGCGTGGTCTTTAGTCCCATCATACTTAATAGTTGGAGAGATATTACCAATATCTATGGAAATGATGAAAGGAGATAAAGGCTCATTTTGGATGTTTTGAAGAATTTTGTTATTCATTATAGGTTGAATAATAACATTTATTGATGTATCTCTATGGGGTGGAGGAATAAAAGTTGGATTAGTTTGAGGAATTAGATTTAGAGGTTGATTATCCAAATTGATCAAATGATATTGTAATTTCATCATTTGAGAGGCCTTAATTTTTTTCATTATGTTCATTTATTATATGATTTGTGCAAGAATTTGAGTCATATCAATTTGTGGGTTGGTGTATTTAGGATGACTACCCAAATTGGTATTAGGGGGAGGGATATTAGGAGGTAGATTACAATTAGGATTGTTAGAATAAATTGTGTCAATTGCTCCCAAATTGTGTTGAAAAGTTTGAAGATAAGAATTGTCTTGATAAGTACAAAAAATATAGGATCCAACTACTTCATATTGAGGTGTGATTTTAACCATGTTAAAATCCATAGATGGAGGGGAAGAGGTGATCCAAGAGTGAGGGTTCTTTTGAGAGGTAAAGAATGGGAGAAAAGAATACCCCATATACTGTATAAATAGATTCAAGTTGTTCAAGAATATTATAATGGGGGATTTCATGATGTTTTGATGAAATGAATATAATTTTAATCAAGAAGAAAGATAGATCAAGGATAGAGAATTAAGTTGATCAGATAGAGAAAGAAGTGTTGATCATTGAAAGTGCATCACAAGTTTTTAATAGTGCTTAAGAAACACTTCCTATTTTTGGATTAAAATAACTAATTACATGAGTTTCTAGTTGTGATATTCTTGATATCTATGGTGGAGTAGCGACAAAGATAAATAGTTATTCAAAAAATGAAATATGAATGGTTTTTGGGATAAACCATGGTATTAATCTTGCTTATGAAATTTGGGAGTGATTTAAACTAAGTAGAGTGAATGTTTATCAAAACATAAGGTATAAAGTCTAAAATAACATGCATATTTATAATGAAAACTAAACTAAAGTGAATTGATTAAAATTTGAGAAAATAAAGCGTAGGGTAGTGAATAAAGATGTTGTTGATCTTCAATCCAAAAATTATGAAAAAGTTTAAATTTCATCCAAATATGTACTTAAACCAATATATGACATGAAATAATTAAATCTCAAATCCTATCATATATTTGATAAACATATAAGGATAGTAGAAATAATTTAAATAAGAACCAAATTTAATTTAAAGGTTTATTCCTATAAGAAAATTGTATTGGCACATCTATAAGAAAAGTAAAGAAAACAAAATGAATCTAGGATATTTTAATCAATCTATCATAAGCATAATTGACAACTTTGAATTTAATTGTATATATATATAATCCATGAAAACCATTCAAATATAGACATTAGACCGGTATGTTGAGGAAGTAGCCATGATAACAATCACATAAGAAAATATCAAACAATATTTAGAAAAATTCCTTGTTTTAATTTCTCCAAGTTTAAAAAATCATTTTTACTTGAAAAATCCCTCCCTCTTTATAATTGACAATACCCCTTTTATATAATACCAAGGAGGTATGTCGACCAATCATATCAAATGACAATTGCATAAGTGTTAAGGATAGTTGTCCTTTTACAAGCTCTTAGATCTAGACACTTTCTAAATGGATTGACCTATAAGTAATTTTATTTATAATATGCACATGCTCTTACGACAAGAATATACTAAATTCAACAAATTTGACTTTGATAAGCACTTATTGTTATAGTCCTTTATCTCTACTACAAGATCTTCATTACTTCGTTATGTTTCTCATCAATCAGCCTGAGGTTGATTATGGGCTCCATGAAAATTTATTTTTCTTGATCTTCTAAGACTTTGACATCCTTGTTATCCCTATCCAAAGCTTCCTTGATGTTCTTTGCATCTCATATCTTTTCCTCTACATATATGACCATATCCAAGATCCTTTTGTTATCTACCCCTATTTTGCCTTGGATTCGATTATTCACTTATTACATGAACTGAGTAGCTCTATGTTTGAACTCCTCATCCATGATCAAGCCCATATGATCGAGCATAGTTGGATCCTTGATTAGGATCCCCAATATGTACATCATCTTATTTTCTAATTGATTGAGATTACTATAAATATCTCCCATTTCCTTGGACCATTTGTTCAAAGATTTGATATTATCTATTAGTATATCCATATCCATATTCAAGTGTGTCAACGTGACTATTTTAAACCCAAAAACTTGGTCCTATATCAAAACATTGATCAAATCCTTCACTTTGTTTTTTAAAGCTAAAGTACCCTATTTTTTAAACATATCTTGATTGGAATTTACTACCTTCAAGGTGATGAATAAATCATACATGATTGCCTCAAACTTATTTATCATATCTCTTGGAATAGACAAACTAGATTGATCTTGTAAGTTATTTTGTTTCTTTAGCACTTTGATAACAAGTTATGACTATTTTTCTATGCTTGAGATAATTTAAGAACATCTTCCTCAAAAATAGGATCTTCACTAGGATTTTATCCTTGATTTTGAGTTAAATTGGTCAAAGGCTCCACCTTTCAATAGATTGTTTCCTCTCCAACATGCATGAAATTTTTATTTGTCAGTCCTTGTAAACCAATAGTCCCTAGGTAAAACATAACTCCAACTTAATATTAGGTCACATGTGGAATAAGGATCTCTACTTGTGATTGGGATGGTGACTATTTTGGAGTAACCAACCTTTTTTCCTTCTGCTCTTACAATGCAATAATCCATGGTTTTAGTTCTTGCTACATAAAAATGGTAGTGGCTCTCACCATATCCCATGGAAGGTAAATGGGTATCTTCTCCAATCTAAGTTCATATAAAAACCACTTAGGAACTGGTGGACCATACAATATGTTATTTTCACTAAAAAAATGATATATTTTAGGAGAGGAGTGATGTTCACCTTGGGCTTCTTAGATTTTATAAAAAGGGAAGTCTTTTCTTTCCTCTTTTGGGGGTCAATGGATACTAAGTCTATAAATTTACCTTTATCACCGTTAGTTTCCTTAACACTTGTCTTCTCTTCTTTATCTAAATCTATATATGTCATAAATAAAATTTTCAATACATGCTCAATACACTCTTAAGGATATATGTCTATCATATGAATCTCCACTTGATGTAATTCATGTTCTACTACTTTGGAAGGTTTGATAGCTGATAAAGTAGAAGCAATCTCACTTGGCCATCTTTCCTCTAGCCTCTTCTCTTTAGGCTTATGTTCTATTTATGTCTCTCCTTATGTACTAACTAATAGAAGTCTAGAAGATTCACCAATTATTAGATGATACTACCTAGGTCCTAATTGCCACCTATCATCCACCTTCGATCTCTTTGTAACCTAGAATTAAGTATTATGTTGTGTTGTTTTAATCTTCTTGTCACTTCAAAGTATGAAGGTGATTTAATGCATATGAAATCAAAGGCGCTGGGCTCATGTTCATAAGGCACATTAAAAATTACTTTGATTATTAAATCCTCTTTTACCTTCCCATAAGCATCCCATTTCCTAAGATCATCTATCTTTAGGTTGAAATACAACCTAGGCTTTGATGTTGCCTCTATACTATCCCACTACCTAAAGATAGTCTTGTTAATTCTCATAGGGAAGTTGTGAATGAGTCCCTTTATTTTGGTTTTACAAAGGCCATCTACACCATGGAACAATTGGTAGGCCACATATTATTTATCTAACTTATTAGGAACATGGATAGGAAATTTGAGAGGATAATTTTGAGTTCCCTCAATCATTATGATAGAGTAGTTAGGGTACAACCATATATCCCCCATTGTTTTAATATATTTCTTGATAAAATGACTAATTCTTAACATAGGGATACAAGTTATAGATTCACTCAAGGTTGGATAGACACAGTCATAGATAAATTGAATGTGATCCCTATATGTATAGATGTCCAACTTAAAATAATATTGAGAAATGGTCTGGGTTCTATTTGGAGATGATTCCCTCTGATTTGGAATATTTGTAGTTGCACATAGGGCATCTAAGAGATATGACATTATGAAAAACTCATTCTTCTTCTTATGCCTAATTTCATATATTTGTCTACTCAATGAGATATTAATTATCTCACCTAATGGGGGAACTATTACCATTTCAACAATTAAATACATCATTGGTACCTGTATAGGATCAACATAAGCTATGGTTTCACATCCATACAATTTGTTTAACATTGTCATTACCATCTTAACCCCTAGTCAAAATTGACTGACAAGGATTTTATTATCAAGGTTCACAATAACTTGGTTACCAAATTCTGACCACACTGCTAGGGTATCCATCAAATTATGTTCCTTAGCCCATGAGTTAAATGGGTTCAAGTTAATTTATGGTTTAGGGAACTTGTAATAGGACTCAAAGGCAATTGGGTAAATGTAAAAAACTATTATTTGAGTATGTTCATTGATTAGCATGCACTTATCTATCTTATCTTCCTTAAAAATGGGACCAAGAATATCAATGTAATGATGTACCTTAAGTTTTGCAGCTACTGAATAAAGTCTAGTCATTTGTATTGCTACAATGTCATCATATATCCTCTTTGTAGAGAGAATATTTTATTCCTCTTTGGTGATGACTAGTTAGTTCTCATTTTCCATAATAATTTTGACCAATTGCTATCCCCTGTGTTCAAAGCAACTGTTATAAACTTTGTGTCCTTAAACACATGACCCTCTACATCTATTATCAAATATAACTCCACATATTAATTTGAAACATGTTTTTGAGATGACATTTTATAATCCTGATTGAATTATTTGATTGGGGATGATAATCCAACTATTTCAGTTCAAACTAGTGATTCTAGAGATAAATTAGGATAATTCATACACTCAGTTCTTTTTGAATGTTTATACAGGGTTTTAGTGGTGTCATGCTAGTTTTAATAATGATATTTCATGACTTCTATTACAATTGTATTGCATATTTATACCTTTTACATGATGGGTTCCACAGGATCTCTAATTTGACATGTTTTTCCTATTTGGCATGGCCATGTCATGCTACTCATTTATTTAAAATATGACCATTTGTCACTTTTATACATGTTTCACTACCCCATGAAATCTTGATATTTGATCAATTCACACCATTGATCCATTCAAAATTCATCTAGCCTTGATTTCATCACGGGCCATTGATCTTCCATTTATCTCTTGAGATTGTGCCACTTGACAAATCTAGTGGGTTCTTTATGTACCTTACAAACACACTCTATTACCTAACACCTTTTCACCATGTGGTAGCATTACATTTGATATAGGCCCATTAAATTTTTGACCAACTCTAGACCATTGATATTGATCCAGAATCTTAAATGTTATTCGTTGATCTCCATCTAGTTCATTGTGGTTGTGACATTTGTCTTTCTTACACCCCTTTGTAGGATCTTTGGAAATTTAAATTTTCACTTACCATTGGATCTTTGAGATTTATGTAAGATTGTGATATTTTTCACTCTCATGTAAATCTTATAACCTTTTGACATTTTGACTAGAGAAATTACATGTGGATCACTGATCTTCAACATGAGTTCCTAATATCTTGACACTTGGCATCCTCACATTAACTCGTTCATGTGGGAAATGAAAATAAACTAAGGGATTGGGTAATATAAAGAGACTTAAGATAAAAATTTTAGACTAAGGTCTTAGTCATGTTAATAAACACAATTAAGACTTAGGATAAAATTTAAACTAAGTTAAAAATATAATAAAGTACTCTCATATAAGTTTGAATCCCATATAAATTTGAATTCAATTCAAAAGAACTTAGGCTAACATAATTAGAATAAGGGTTTTTTTGAAATTCAAACATAGATTCAATTAATTGATTAAAATACCAAGGCTTAGTCAAAAGGGTTAAGTTAGCATTTGAATCATGAAACCCTGAACAATGTTCATTCAAATAAGGCCACCATTTATCCTACAACATGAAAACACAATACTCAGACCTAGGCAATATTAGATAAAGTTAAATGAAGAAAACATGTAAACATTTCAATTAAGTTGGATTAATGATTATTATTCAATTATGTATTTTTATCAAGTTGAATGTTTAATTTATAACATAATTTGAAAATGATGAACCAGGGTCCTCATTTTTCAAAAATGGGGGTATGTTGACCTTAATAGGAAGTCAAATAAATAAAGAACTAGACTAGTTAGATAGAAGACCAAGGTCAATAATCAGATACAAGGTTGACTGGGTCAACATAGTACTGCTAAAAAGGAGTTAAGAAGAGTATAAAATTAAATGGATTGATTGTGTACTACTAGATAGAATTTAGAAGAGTACAGAGTCGATTAGGTTGACTATGTACTACTAGATATAAAGAAGAATAGATAGATAAGAGACACAATTGTGTTGGTTGATTATGTACTATTAACAAGAAGAAAGAGAGCTTATAAGAGACTATATCAACCAAAATGATAATATTCTCAAATAGGGTAAATATTTTAAATATAAATAATGCAAAAAGTGAAAGCAAACACAAAAATAACTAGATGAATGTGAGTGATTCAATCAAAAAACACAATACAAAATCTTGCCCCAATGCTAGCTAATAAAACTTTATATAATACAACACACAATGATCAGAGAGTAAACAATCAAATAAAAAGTAAATGCTAACTAAGTGGTCATCCTGAGTGTTATTAGATTATTAGAAAGTATTGATTTAAGTATAATAGGGAATTTGGATGATAATATAGAATTAAAAAGCAATCTATGGATGTTTTTAAGATGTTTAGGCTAAAAAGGAATCTATTTTGAAAATGGTACTAGCTTGGTATTAGGTCCTACCCCCTCACTTCACAATCTTGCAACAATAAGGGTGTCAAGTGCCTTGTCAATATATACCATTAACCACATATTTATTCTTGGCCAAAAAACCAAGTCAACTTCCCCCTTGGTGATGAAATCCAAGCAGGCCTTAGGAAAACAAGTGTTTAAATGTGTTTTGAATATTGTGTGATTTGGTATTGTGTGTAAAAGAGAAAAATAATGAAAATAAATGGTAATTATAAAAACCATCCATTTATACTATGTGAGTCAATCTAAGCATGGAAACAACTAAAAATTAAGTGTGAATTAATTACAAGTAAATATTTGTCAATTACCATATTTAGAATAGTACAAAGTCAAGTTAGATGACACTTTACGCAAATAGTATAAAACAAATTCAAAAAGGTTGTTATTGTTCTGTTGAAGTAAAATTATTTGTAAATAAAGTTAAATAGGTTGACTCAGTCTTTTAGATAGAATATAAGATACAAAACTAAGTTGACTAGGTCAATATAGTTGGCCATAGGTTTGTAGTTTTAAAAAAATTGTAACTTTTACAAAACAAAAGAAAAATTAAGTAATTAAATTAGAAAGAGAAAGAGAAGAACCTTGGTGGGTTGGAATATTATTAATATTGCAATTTTTATATTGAAACTCCTTGAATTTTGTTTTCCATATAATGTAAACTAATTCGACTAGTTTCACCCAATTTTATAAAACCTTATGTGATGAAGAAGGATAATATGACTAGGTTAACTTGTTCAACATAATTTGTTGATCTGGATACTGGTAGAGAGAATAAGATGACATAATCAAACTATTCAATCTTGTATTATTATCTTGGGATGAAAAAGAGTATTGTGTCAACTTGTTTGAGCTAGTAACCTATACCTAATGAAGCCCTGAATAGAAAGATCAAAGTCATTTTGATGTGACTATGTGTTAAACCTTCATATATAAGGTTAGAACTATATCGACTAGTTAGATACAATATCATAAATATATAAAAAAAATAATATGATAGAGATTAAATCATGAAAGAAAACCATCAAAGGTTAGATTCATGTTAGGTTCAACATAATGTATGCAATGGGAAATATAGTAGATTTAAAAATCAATCCTACCTCAGAGAAGATAAATCCTACTTATGCTTCTGATTGGGGATACATTATATAATCAGGGTCATGATCAAAGTGGATATATTATAAAAATAAATTCACTAGGGAGGGTTCCAAAGCCTACAGTCAAGAAAAATACTTAGTAACCCTAACTAGGTCCTATGTTTTCATATTCACTAAAATAATAACAAATAAATTAAAAGTCTAATCTAGTGCTCACCAAATCTTGTGGCATATAATGGGGGTTAGTAAACATAAAATTAAAGATGAATAAGAGAGTCATAATTAAGCTATGTATAGGTAATACCCTAATGTATAGAGAGATAAATATATTCAAAATCCATTACTTATGCTACTTCTATCTACTAAAGAGAGGAATAAAGTTAGAGATACTTACCTTGAAGACTAACCCATAAAGACTTAATCTCTCTGTTGGCCAAAGGTGATTCAAAAGAGATCATTGTGGTTTGTAAAGATCACTAAGAAATGCCAGAGTATAAAAGAATTTTCCACAAGACAAGATTATTATCCAAGTATAAACCCTAAGTTAAGAATCCTCAACTAGAATGGTGGAAGAGTAGATTATAAAGAAGCACAAATGAATAAATAACTCTTGATGTTTCTCTAAGAATGGAAAAATGGATGTGTTTATATTGGTAGGTCTAACCTTAATCCTTTCCAAAAATTTAAACTAACAAAGTCGACCGAGTTGACCTAGTATAAAAATTGACAAATAAATTTAGGTCACATACTAGGTTGCTAGGGGTAAACCTAGACCCTAATATTTTTTATCAATAATATTACAAGGTCAATGAGGATGACTATGTAACATAAACTATTAAAAGGGGGTTTAGGTTAGGTAATGGCTAATGAAGATGGTAAATGACTAGAGGGTGAACAATAAGAAGAAAAACTTAGGGAAATGTTGTTAAGAGATGATTGTATTTTTAACAAGTAGTAATAAGGGACAACAATCCTACAAAGCAATAGTGGTTTTTCCACCCCTTTATTGGTGCACCACTTAAGGTGTGCACTTAGAGAGACTGATACTCTATATATTCTTGTACGATAGAAACCATAAATAATTTATAAAGTTTGAAAATGTTATGTGTATATAGGATGGTTTATAGTTTTTATAACCATGACCTACCTAATAAAATATCAAATACACCCATATTAGGAACTACTAAGAATTTGGTGGTTATGTGTGCTGGTCTAACCTATAATGGAAGCACAATCTCCTTGATGGAGCTCTGAATGTGGCCATTAAAACTAATAATAAATATATCTATAGGGAGTATATCTCACTTTTTGTATCCTATTCATGTAAGAGTGTCATGGTACACATGACTATGATTGAACAATTATCAACCATAACATTATGAATATGATGGTGGACTATATATACTCATATGAAGAGTTCATGTAAATATGTATCATCATCCATAATATCCTACTCTAAAAATGTGATAATTGGTCTATGTGGCATTATAGTGTGATATATGCCAATAATATTATGCAGTGGATGTGTCTCCTTTGTAACTATATGATAAGAAGTTGGTGGTGGATGAGCCTGGTATGTATAGTGAACACTTGATGTGCCCCTACCTCATTAGTTATATGATTTTGAAAAGGATATGAAAAGATCTTAAGTAACTTTTCCTCTTTTTTTGGTCTTTATGCCTCTGTGGGTGTGTCGACATCAATAATGTTAGCCTCAATGATATCTTATATCTTGGGTTTTAAGCTAATGCATCTATTTGCCATGTGGTCTGGTGCCTTCTGATACTCCTAGAATGCATTTGAATCATAAATATTTGGAAGATGCCATGTCTTATCAACCTCTTCAATGGGATGGAGAGATATGACATTGTATCTCAATAGTTTTAGAACTTATGCTAGTGACTATGGTAGATTAGTGAAGACTTTATGTTGAGGAGTATATAAAACCAATCTGGGAGAAGGCTCTAAAGCTACATTGACTATGGAATTTTCATCATTTTGATTTTATGTTTCCATAATATTTTATGTAGGTTTGTTTTTACTCTTAATAGTTGAATCTAATCCATCTGTATACTTGAGTTTTCCCATTACTAAGATCTTAACCTCTCTTTCCTTGACTATATGACATATATCGATAAATATAGGAAACATTTTCAATAAGATAGATTCATGAAGTGCTAGTAATAGAATATGTTTAAATATAACCTAAATCTCTCTTTCTTGTATGGGTCTATGTAATTTTGATAATATTGTATTGTATCATAGGACATAATTAGTGATAGGCTCATTTTCCTTCTGCTTTAACTATGCCACTTGTGCATATGATATCTTAACACTAATGTTGATAGATAAGTGTGTTAGGAACATGTCAAATAAATGATTTAATGTTGTGATAGATTTATTTGGACAATCATAGAACCACTATAGGGCATAATCCTTGAGACTACATGGAAATAAATTCATAAGAAGCCAACCATTAGAATCGTTATTCAAGCATGCTACATGAAAGGATCTGATATGATGTTCTAGGTCACCCTTGTTATCATATAATGTGGTATTAAATTCCAAAATACCATATGTAAAATTATTTTCCACTATGTGAAGTGCCAATGGTCTATGCATTATAATATTGGAATCTAAGGCATGTGAAAGCTTAACTACTCTGTATTTAAGATGTAACACCTTAGACTACAAATTAAGAACCTCTTGCATAAGGGATTGTACATTTGGAGTAGAAGAAATATCCATAAGTGGTGTAGCTATCACTGATGGGTGAAGAATAATCTTGGGTTATGTTATCTAAGTTGGTTGAGTTGGTCTCACTAAGCATGTAACAACATCACTAATTGGAGGGGTTAAAGATTGACCATTGTTTGTCTTTTGGAGTTCCTCTTGAAGAATGTTTATGAAATCATATTGATATCATTATGTTTGGACACAAATTATAGTAATTGATGCTTATCAATTTCATCAAATCTATTGTTAAATTCTACCATTATCAGTTGAAAGGGAGGAAAATAATTTTTGTATATTTTGAACTTTTTAAGAATAGTAATTTATGAAAGTTTGAAAATGTTAAATATAGCAGTAAATTATGATATTTTTGGAATTGAATTATGAGTGTATAGAAAAAGGATAAAAATACTAAGTGTGTATATGGATAGGATTTTATAGTCTAGGGTTTCTTTGAAATAATTTAAATTAAATGTAAAATAAATTTAAACCCTAATGTAAAATAGATTTTAATTAGCTAACTTGTCTAAATAAAATGAAAAAATTATAATTAATCATCCCCAAATTATTGCACAACTTTTGGATGAATGCAAACTAGAGTTTATTAAATATTCAAAGTAAGATGGGTTCACCAAATGATTTAACCTTTTAGGGCTTAGTATGTAATAAATAATTTTAGATTAAAGGGTTGAGATGTCTAAATTAGTTAAATAAATATGCAATAATTAAGTACTAATTCACTCTGACCTTTTACCTTGTTTAAATTTATAATAATATAAATAAATAGGCATAAATAGAATTATCTAAAAAGTTACTATCATAGATGATTTGGGTTATAAAATTTGAGATCTAGGTAGTAGTCTATGTCATCAAGAGGATTTTAGTGTTCATATTCTCACTATATAGTAGTGCCTAGTATAGATAGTAGTACCATCTATGTGTAGTGTCCTCAAGTGACACTAATTTCCCATTTGTGGGTTTGTTACTATTTTTGGAATCACCTGATCCTATGTCTATATGTCATGTTCCTACATGACTAAAACCTATAGCTCTATGTTATGCATGGAAAACCTAATTGAGTGTGTAAACCCTAGTCTAATTGTAATTATGGCATGAGAAATAATTTTATGTGTTAGTAGGATGGACTAGACATATTCAAAACCCTATTATGTAAAGAGTTTCCTACATATCAATACTCTAAAGAAGGATTGAGTCTGATGTAGTTCTCCCATCTAGTGCTTGATGTATGTCCAAGTGAATGCTAGATTGAGAGTGGATTTGGATGCCTTGATTGTTCTTGAGATTTGAAATGATTTAAAATTATACTTAGGATGCTATATATGGTAGTATGAAAAATTAGGGCATAATAAGGATCAAATACCTTGATTTTCTCAACTTTGTCTTTGGTTTGAATAGATTTTGCATCTATTTTCAATAGAGTGAATAGAGGTGGATTGAACTTGTCTTTAAAGGGTTCTATTTCTTGTTTGGAAAAGAAAATCTGCTTAATTTAACCTTAAGAGGTTAAAAACTATCCATTTGGGAAGATATAGGGTTAAGGATAGTATATCATAGTTGGGGACACTAGTATCATGTGGCTATAGTGTCCCAAATGTGGTACTAATGTCCTCTTTGTAAACTGCTAAACAATTTGGACTAAGGTCTGATATGACAATTCTGGGACTATGTTATGATTATATGTAGGTAATTGTGGTATAATAAATAATTGGAAAAGTAATTCTAACGATCAAGAATATGTCTATGGATATCCTAGGCATAGGGTAACTCAATCAACACTCTTAGCATCTAGTTACCACTTCTAGGTGATTACACACATATTCTAATTTGTCAAGTTACATCTTTCTATACTCTATATCATAGATTTCACATTATTTATATCTTAATATTGATCATCCTATACCACTCATATTTTTTGTCAACTACTACTACTATAGACTCAATGTATGACCATATTTGTTCTTATCCATATTTGTACCACATGTTCATGCATAATTTCATTTCTAACTTTCCTAGTTTAGATTCGATTGTATCTCTTTACTTCTACATTTATTCAAGGGAATTTAAATATGCCATTGTTTTATGGATCTACACCAATTATTTTAATTGTATGAATGATTTCAACATGTGCCCATGTCCTTATGTTTGACTTTTTGATTGTGTATATATACATTTGAACATTCCTTCCATGTGGCTCTAGGATAATTTGATATTTGCACATGTGGACATTTGAACATGTCATATGTATTAATTTATCAAATTTAGTGACATGTTCCCATATCCACTATATTATTTCCCCTTTGTCTACTGTGTGTGCCTCATGTGTGTTGTATGTATGCTTTCATGGCCTTGACACTTATCTCTTACCTATTACTTGCACACCCAATTTTTGATGCCATGAGTTCCCTCATGCATCTCCTCTTCCTCCTTGGGTACCTTGATGGACATCATGCCCCATCCCAATAAGTAGCTACATATATTATTCTTAGATTATGTAATTCATACACATTCTTACACTTATATATATATATACATATATATATATATATATATATATATATATATATATATATATATATATATACACACATATATATATGTGTGTGTGTGTGTGTGTGTATACATGTATATACATATATATATATATATATATATATATATATATATATATATATATATATATATACATGTATATATATATACACACACACACACATATATATATGTATATATATACATATACATATATACATATATATATATATATGTATGTATGTATGTATGTATATATATATGTATGTATATATATATATGTATATATATATATGTCTATATATATGTATGTATATATGTATATATATATATATATGTATATATGTGTGTGTGTGTGTGTGTGTGTGTGTGTATATATATATATATATATGTATATATATGTATATATGTATATATATATGTGTGTGTGTGTGTGTGTGTATAGACAACTTTATGAGTTCTAGATCTAACATACATCTTACACCAACTTATGCTTAGATTATCTTACATTCTGATGTCATGTATATACATTATATTGGTTTATCACACATATATGATAAGTTTTTATCCTAATGCATATCATGTAAAAAAAATATTTTGTAGATAATTATTGCACATGTACAACAAATTCCCTCAAAAGATAAGGCATTCATAGGGGTTTATCATAGAGATAGGCCATTGGAGTACACTTAAAGTATACTTTTTAACATGTAAACACATAATTATAGAGTTTAAAATCATCAAAACATAGTGGAAAATAGTGAGATGGATATTAGAGTAAATTTGGTATAAAAATAACATAGAAGACACTAACACATCATAGAACTAACATGGTGCACTCCTCTCTAATAAACTAAAAAACTATCTAATAGCCCTAGAATTAGGTAAATACATATTTGATAGAAAACCATAATAGTTATAGTCTATATTTTCATAGTTATAATCATAGATTATTGGATTTGATCAGTTTATGCTCAATTTTACACAAAATTATACCAAATTTGCTCATATTGGTGGTATCATGTCTGTAATGATCACTCTCATTTCAATTTCAAATATGCCTAGACATAGATTGTTATAACTCAATATAGAATCCATATTCATAAATATCATAATTTGGGGCATGTGTGTGACACATTACTTCCAAATGATCAGTTTTGCACCACATCATATTAGATGAAATGACAAATCCATGTCATTACATATGTTGTATACTTTAGACACCATTTTCACCATACTTCACACTATATTTATGCATTATTTTGTCTACAATGGTTGATATTTCTATGTGGTCCCTATGATACATATCCAAGTGTTTGAGAATACCCTTGGTTGTTTTGAATTTCATAGTTTCCTAGTGGCCCTAGATCCATCCTACATATTTTCAATTACATCATACATTTGTAGTCATAGATGCATCTACTATACATGAGTAGGCAATGATAGATTCATAGCCTACTATACAAGCCATGAGTCCAATCCAAGTTATTCATAGTGTATTATCCATTGATTAGGGGTGGGAAATGATGGAATCAAAATTAAATTGATTTCTTGAGCCACCCATAAATGGGGATTAATTAATCCATTAGCTTAGTCCAGTCTATTCTTCATTACATCACTTGTTACACACATATAGAGGATGTCAATAAGTTTTTGCATTGATTCACATACCTAGTGAGGTGTATTAATTTATTTCCTCTCTATTTCAAATATTTACTTATTTTTGTCTTTATTTTTGATATCTCTTGAGTAAGGACTGATTCGTACATGTATCATGTGTATAACAATAAATGGATCATACTTCACAAACATAGACCCAAATTCACAGGCTTCACCTCATAGATAAGTCCATGTATTCTTCCTTTCTATTTATGATAGTAATTTCACTTAGATACATTTATAGAATAAAGGGGGGGGGGAAATGTAGTCATGTAAAATGTCACTTGAGTGTAATGAGTGTCATTATATACCACCCATACCTAACTTATCACTAGACCTATCTTAAGGCCTCCTTCAACCTTTATCTAACTTTCATATAGGTTTTACACATCCACAGGCATCCCAAATTTAGTCCCATTTCTTCCCCTAGGAACCTAGGCTTAGACACTAGGATGGTTCTTTCGAAATTATCACACCATGCTAGTGACGAAGGGATAATTTTAGCTCCAACATATATTTTTCTAGTTCTTAAGATACCTAGGTTTAGCTTAGACCCATTTCACACTCTATACAAGCACCATATTAGTATAAATACATGAATTTTATTTGTTTATCCATTAGTTAGAATTTAAATTCGAAATACACATATATGTTTAGAACAATTTATGCAAAATCAAGGTTATTTATCCCTATTTTACCCTACTTTTGCATATAATTATTTAGAAACACCCTAAACTTAGAATACATATATTTATAGTCTAAATCCTCATTCAAAACACTCAAGTTAATACTCATACTATCATTCACTTTTAATTTCACCAACACTTATATTGGGAGAACTAAATTAGGCTTATACCCCTCTTGAGGTATTAGTATGTATGCAACTCTCAACATTGTGAGGTGTTGAGGATGTCTATACTACCCAAATAAAATCATATTTTTTCTACTTATGATTCTAAAGTACCCTAATAACATGGAGATCTATGTTTTTCATATAAAATTAATCTAAAACAAGTCATAAAAAATGAATAAGGATTAATCCACACAAGAATAGGCCTATTAGACTTAGACACATCTAATCTTAGAAGTTTGCATCAATCCCTACATAAGTATAATAACATTTAAAAAGAGGATACTATGATAGTTTCTACTATCCAAGGTACTGTGCTACTATTTAGGAGGGTTTCTGACACTTGGACCCTATTCATGACACCTATATCAACTTCTATGCCAATTTTTATCCTTAAGATCATCTATCTCAATTAGTTTCCATATAAGTACTTATTGTGTCATTTATTACTATTTTTGGAAATATAAGATTAGGTCAATTCTATCAAAATTTGATGTTGGTATTTATTTCATATATCTCTCTCGATTTAGTATACTTAGACCCTTTAAAAACTGAGGATTTACATTCCATAATCCCTTAAAAGTTAAATATGTTACATATGTTCATGTTGGTTTTCATGATTTTAAGGAGATATTTGTATTGAATAAAGCAAGTCTTGATAAATGACATTATTTGACAACAAATCCTTACAAGGAAAGTTAATAATTTTCACATTCTATTTTAGATTGTGCATAATATCTACAAAAGTAGCCAATGTTGTATCACTTGGTACATTAGTATCACACAATGCAACATATAGGATATACTTATATATAGTGGATTAGTTTAGAAGATCAAAGATTGAAATTTTAGGATATTGTTTCCCAATTTATCAATAATTCCACCTCCCATAATTTTAGGTTTATAAGGCACCTAATTTAGTGTGTTAATAAAGGAAATTTGGAGAGATAATAAGTGTTGCTTTCATTTTAAAACCCCTCTCATTATATTCATAAATTTTCCTATTTCATTGAAGGATAGGTTTGATTAATAAATTATAGTAACAAACCATAGTTATAATTACAAATAGGATCCAAAAATGGGCTATAGATGCATCCATATTACACATATTTGTAATAAAATGAAATCTAAATGTAACCTATGAAATACTATTTAATCAAAAATCATAAAAAGAAAAAAATTGGGAAACTTTAGATTAATATCTAGGGTTTTGGGGATCAAAGTTTAGGTTCAAAAAAATTTTAACCCTAAAATATATATTTGGGTAATATATGGTTAAGGGGGTATGATAGGTTAGGTTAAAATTATGGTAAATTATTTCTAAAATAGGACAAATAATTACAAAAATTAGATAAACATATATTAAATTCATTATGTTGAGATATGCTAAAAATAAAAAGTATTCTTATGCTATATATTTCAATGATAAAAAAAATAATATACTTATTTTGTTATAATTCTAATACATATATAATATTGAATAAGTATAAATTAGATAAGATTTAGATTTTGAATCAGTCTGTTAATTATAGAAATTGTGCACACTTGCATTGACCTAGGATGGTTGCATTAAGGCTTCTATTTAGATCAAAATTAGATGTATATTATGGAATAATTGATGAAAATATATGAAAACATATATATGATTTTGGGTTATGTTTCAATGTCATTCTATTGCATTCATATATCGGTCATGGACTATCACTCCTTGTCAAATGAGACAACCCTAGTTCTTTATCTTCATAGTGGTTGTGGAAAAAATGGGTTAGTGAGCACATGATGTTGTGACATCCCAAATACCTCTTTATAAATTAGTTTTACCTACATATAAAATACTCTAAGAAGGATATCAGACTTATGTAGTTCTTCCCTACATTTTTTATTGTGTATTAATCATGTAATGTATGATAAGAAAGTATGACAATGACCTAGCTTGTAACGTGGAAAATGTGGCTCATAAAATGATCCTTAAATAATTAATACCTATATATGTGTTGTCCTTATGACTGATATGTAAATAGGAGAAAATATGGAGTATTTTTCTCATTTTAGTTCTTGATTTAATTCCTTTGGTAAGTTTACTTTTGAGTATGAAGTTTCTAGGTCTATACTAGGTGAAGATTGAATGAGTATTGATCTTGTATATATGTCAATCCCTTTTGATAATATCTCACATTAAATCACTTAAGCTAACATATAATATAATTATCATTTAAAAATTAGATCATTTTATGGTAATAGACACCTACATTGTGATATGACACTTGTGTCAATGTATATATGTTTGACTAGGACACAAGTGTCCTAGCAACTGAAAAATAGGCATAGTTACAAAACTTGAAGAGATGGAAGATAAGTAGGTTTATAATGTTATGATAATGATAAAAGGTATAATTAATCATAATAACATTATTCAAACTAATATATAAGTAATTTATAATTGATATATAGTGTATGCAATCCTTTTGGTAGTGGGAAATATCTAGAAGTTGAAGGTACATCCATGATATGCATTTTATAAGTATAAAACACTAAGGTGATATATAATTTAGAAATAGTGTCTATAGTATTAGATATTAGAGTCAAAGTGTCAAAAAAAAATAAAAAAAATACTCAATTATAATCAAAATCACTATCTCTTGTATGTGACATCAATATCTTGTTAGGGGGAATTATATTGTAATGATACATTATCAGTATAAACTGATGTCCTATATTAAAATTCACTGGTCTTAATTTTCACACATGAAAATTTAAAATTCAGATGCATCTAATGAACAAAAATTTATGGAGGGGGATAGTATATGGAGAAGAGATAACACCAACAAATTTAATAAATCTAATAGAATGGTAAAGGATGATAAAGATAAATCCATTATTATCCTAGTTATTTCAGATTTAGAGTTACATTATTTAGATATTGAGAAAAATAAAAAGAACTATGGGAAAAACTAAATAAATTATTTGGATAAAAATTAGTCAAAGAAAATCCTTCTCTAAAATTTTATTTATTCATATTAAGAATGAATGAAGGGGTCACCATGTCTAGTCACATCAATGATATGAAGTCTCTTCCGAGACAAATAGTAGAAGTCAAATATCTAGTAGATGATTATGATTTAAAAGCCATATTGTTGAATATATTTCCACCCAAATATGGTATATTTTTTTTAATCTTGGCCAGATACCTTCTCGAGTTATAGATTATATTATTTCTAATTTTATAGCTGAATAAAAAAGAACTAAAGAAGATGAATAATAAGAAATTACATTGTACTAGAAAAAGAACCATAAGAAATTCTGTAAAAACAAGGATGAAATTGAGTGTTTCTAGTAAAATAAAAATGGACACATATATAAATATTGTAGATTTCAAGACATTGATCTTATAAATGGAAAACTTAAAAAAAATGAAGCCAATATGGTGATAAAAGAGGAATCAATTAATGAAGTTGAAAAAAATAATGAGGTCAGTAGTTATAATTATGAATAATTTATATATTGAGTATCAATTCTA
Organism: Torreya grandis; assembly: GCA_037957365.1. Classification (NCBI taxonomy): domain Eukaryota; kingdom Viridiplantae; phylum Streptophyta; class Pinopsida; order Cupressales; family Taxaceae; genus Torreya; species Torreya grandis. Next base: position 661,949 of record JARHVA010007060.1, read on the forward strand.
GGAGGATGGAAATGGAGTTTAGAATACTTTCAACGTCCTCTCATCAGGGACTAGCTATGAGACCACTTGATGTATTAATGGATTATTTTTTTATTTTTTTCTTTTAAATGTGTTGTGTGGTGTGTGAATAAGAACATAATGAACACAAATTTTTAGTTTTTAATTCCATCATGTGCTCAATAAATCCCTTTAGAAAACTTTTTTAAATATAAATATTCTAAAGAATCATTTTTTGAGGGTAGAAGAATATTATGAGATAAACTCAGAGTAGATGGTTATTCAAATAGTTTCAAGCTTTTTAATCTTAGAGATTTAAAATTTGGGAACCTAAGGAGGAAGGGAATATACCATAAGAACCTAAAGAGGAAGGGAATAGTCATAATTAATTCATCTCATAGCTACAACTTCACAAGGGTAAAGAAATAACTTATGGAGTTATACCTAGTCTATATAGTGTTTTTAGAGAGCATCATTATTAGAATATATTTTTTATCTTCTTTCCATGTTCATGCTAGGGGATAATGTAAGGAAAATTTTTATTGGTAATTAATTCGGTGATTAAATATTATAGTATTTATAATAAAATAAATAATTGAGTGAGTTGTAACTCACGTAGGTAGAGGTAGATAAGCATGGGGTAGATTTTTTTAGGAGTTTTAGTGTTTTTTGGGATATTTGATATGCCTAACTATTGTGCTATAATAATTTACTTTCCTATAAATATATAATTACTCCATGAATAAAAAATCCAAATAAATTAGAAGAATGGTGTAATATTGTGTCCAATGTGAGTTTTTTTATTCATTTAGTTTGTTAAATTTAAACCATATTTATTACTTAGAAATATTAAATGAAGAAATAATAAAATTTAATTATGGAACTACCAAATATCCATGAATAATAATTTTTTAGTAATACCAAAGGTTAAGAGGGAAATTTTTTTAGAGAAATATTACATGAATTACTTGAGTTATTCACTTGGTATTATTTGGATATACCAAACATATATCCTTTGATAAAATTACATAATATATTTATTTATCTTGACATGAATCTAGTTAATAAAAAATTGAAATATGCATCTAAATGTGGTCTTGCTATGATGAGATTCAAAATTTTATGTATATAGGGTTTATCAAACACATAGATTACACACTAGGGATTTCTAACACTGTGCCAATTACCAAGCTTAATGGTTAAATTATTTTTTTAAAGGTTTTTGAATATTTTAATAAGGATTTTATGAGGATGATTTTATGTTAGATTCAATATTCGCTTTTGTGAATATTGATCTAGTAGTGAGATTTGAAATATCAAAAAATGATTATTTTAAATAGTTGAATCCATAATATTTTAACTCATTTTTAGACTATAAATAAACTAACCTCCAAACCAAAATTGATATGATTGTGGAAGCCACATTTAGACATGAAATATTCTCATTTGTAGATGGGATTTTTGGGTACAGTCAAATAAAGATTAATCTCTAATACCAAAACAAAAAAAACCTTCAAAATTCCATGGGGACATTTTTTTACAAGGTTATGCCCTTCTAATTGAAGATTTTTGGAACTACCTATGAAAGGATCATGAAACATATCTTTCATGACCTTATATATAAAACCATGAAATATTTTTTTGACAAGTTAATTTAAAAATATAAACATCAATATTATCATGCTATAAATTTATGCCAAATATTTGAATGATTACAAAAATAAAATACGCACTTAAGCCAAAATGAATATGTATTTGGGGTATGTTCAAGGAAACTATCAAATTATATCATATCCCAATGGTGTATATAATTCAATAAAGATAAGTTAAAGTTTGTCATTATAATGTCCCCAAACAAATTATTAAATAAATTAATAAGTTTAAAATGGATAATTCAATCAATAAGATGATTTATGGCTCAATTAGCTTATAAAACAAAACCGTTTACATAATTTCTAAGGATAGATATGAATTTTGAATGGGATGAAATATTTTAAAATGGTTTTGATGAAATCAAATAATATATTATTAATAATAAAATTATGATGCTTTGAATTATAGATAAGCCATTATTGATATAAATTTATACCATGAAACATGCATTAGGAGACTTGTTGGCACAATACAATTATTTTTAAAGAGAACATACAATTTAATACTATTTTAATTTTTTAAATTAATATGCTATAAGTGAATTAAAATTATATCAATTTTATATTATGTAAAACATGAAAATAATAAATAAAAATGGAATTGATTTACATTTCACTTAAATAATTTCAAAATGATAAACCAAGATGAGAGAGGTGTACTTAGAAAATTTCTATATTATTTTTTTCTCAATCATCACATTGATTCTAATAATGATCTATATATGCTTTACTACTACTCAAATTAGAAAACAATATATAAAATGTTACCCATATGCTATTGGTAAATTGTGATAGTTGTGATAGCTAGCACTATCATGGATTTATCAACAATTTTCCTATATGGTGTGTAGGTCTATAACTCCTCATACCCATGTGCCTGTGATTATTGATGATTCATGTATGTGAAATTTCCTTTAGTCATATGTGGTTACCTTTAATTTCATTCTCCTTATGTCTAGATCTTAGATGTGTTTTTTACTATAATATGATGGTTGAAAAATGGCTTATTGCTTAGGGTTGGATGGACAAAACCATTGCTCACTAAATCGATGAGCATTTCTGATATTTAAATACTAAAAATAGGTCTTAAACTACATTTAGTTATCCTAATTATGTGTGTGTAAAGTAATTTTAAATCTATAATACAATGTAATGTTTAGATTTTAACACTTGTCACCATATAAATGTGACTTTCATGTGTATTCAGATAGCTATGGAGATGTTCTTGTAATGGATTTTTATATTTTATGCCTTTGTGATAATGTCTCAATAAAGTGATAATTATTTTATCAATATTTTCAAGAATTTTCAAAATTATTGTAGATACTAAAATTAAATGTAATGCTAAAATTAAATGCACTTGTGACTACCCCTTATACACACTAAACCTATCATCAATTTCACATTTTCAAATCCCTATTCCTATAATTATATATGTATGAAAAAATATATTAAATAAAATATAATGTTAAATTTTCTTATTCCTTATTCCAACTAGCCTAGACTCACTACTTGAGTTATTCATACTGCTAGTGTGACTATCTCTACTCTTTAAACAAAAATACTCCTTCATGACAATCTTATTTCTTGGTCATCTCTCAAGCCATGCATTTTATCATATAAGAAATAAATGGCTAGTTTCCCAAATTCAAATTCATCTCAATGGGCCATTATGAACATTTTATAATCTGAATTCAAGGAAATATTATCAGGTAGATTATATAGGTATATTTTCTAGCTATTTTTTCACCATATGATGAGAAGAGAATTTTATCATTTAAAAAACCATAATATCTAACTTTACATCGATATGAAATTAGTTATTATTTATAATCCTAAATTCCTATAGTCTCAAAATTTATAAACTAGTTCCTAATATAATATAAAGGTCACAAGGAATTTGTTTAAGTGCATAATCACACCAAGATTGCACCAACATATAACATTTCACCAATATTTTATACACACCACCATAGTATGGGATAATTTAATGTATTTGTATCCCTCATAAAATTATTGGTATGTAGGTATTACTCAACACATGGGGTGTTGAGGTTAAGTACAACCCCATACCCTTACATGTCTCCCCAATTTATGATATTTTTTACCTATTATCATTTATTTAAGGTTTAAATGGATAAGAAGGAACATAGTGGATCATTTATCAAATTAAAGACATATTAATATACAAAAAATACCTACATGTTAAGGCACATTTGTTATAATTTACATAAAGGGTTAAAACCCTAAAGAATGAAGTAACTCCCTATAAAAATTAGTGTAGGTTGGTCAAGTCCAAATAACTTGGACTTATCCTAGAATAATATGGAGCCTAATTATTAATTCGGAAAAAAACACTCATAGGCTTATAGTTAGTTTCATAGTCATTGTTATATTACTATAGATTAGAGTCTAGATAAGTCATTTATCTCTTTAAAATTTCCCCTTTTAACACATTTATAAAATTAGTAAGTTGAAAATAAGTTATATGTATTTATTATATATTATGCATTATGATTTATTTAAATTTTTGTATTGATTAAAATATCCCCTCTTAATCTAAATTTATATAAAACATTTTGGTGAAAACCCTTTCTTATATAAAATTGAAAGCCCTAGGTTTCCCTAGGGTTCCCTTCCATCCTTTTTAACATTTTTGTTAGGATTTTATATTTTATATTTTATATTTTAGATTTTATACTAATCATGGTTATAATCACTAAATATATTTATTATTTTTTGGTTCAAAGTTTAATGTTTTTATTTACATGTTGTTTTCCTATAATATGTAAAATATTTTTGTTGCATATGAATCCATGGAATCATAATTTAAAGGAAAAGATAAAACTTAATATAGACCAAATTCTAAATAATGAACAATTCCAAAATACTTATTATTTCATGGTTCAATTTGAGTTACCACATATTACTACTAGACATTATAGGGATCAAATGGTTCATCTTATTCCTTTGACTCCTAGACCTCCCAATGGTTTTAGCTCATATCTTGCCTTCACAATTTTCTTAGGCTTATAGTAGATCATGTTTTTTGTTTTTTTCTCACTAGATGAGGTCAGGTTCCCCATTAGACATGGTACGTGGAATAAATTTAATAATTCCTTCCTCATCCCCAACCATAACCAATGAGACCAGTTAATACGTATAAATTGTATGATATTATTGATCAATTAGGGAATGCACTAGCTAAGATTTCTGAGTTATAACTACTTCAAAAGCATTAATTTTTAAGGATATTTTACATCAAGTATTAACTTGTATATCTATGCCACATTAAAGAGAGAGATATTATTTTTCATATGTTTTAAATGCTTTCAAATATTTTGAGCATGTTATATCTTTTGGAAACGTTGATTTGCCTCTTCAATCTACTATTGATCACAATCTTCCTTTAGTTATATAAGTTAAAATAAAAAATATTGCAATAAAAAGTGTTTTGATAAATAATGGTTTAGGATTGAATATTTGAAATCTTACATTCATGCAAAAAATGGGTATTAATATGGATTTTATTCAAATTACATATAATATTATCAAAATATTTTATATTTTGCCTTTCTAAGCTTCAATTTCTATCACTTTAAATATCAAGGTAGGTCTCAAAATATTATCTACTTGGTTTCAAATAATTCCTTATCATTTACACTATAATTTACTATTGGGAAGGCCATGGATACATGAAATGGAATTTGTACCTTTTAATTTACATTGGTGTGTTAAATTTTTACATGACATATTTATACACATGCACTATTGATAATCAACCATGGAGATATTTAAAAATTACATTATTTACTATTAAAGATAAATCACAATTATAAGCACCTCAATCTACTATAGTGACACCACTAGAGATCATACCTATGGAATAAATGACTATATAATATTATAATGTGTTGGAAAATTTAGTATAAATGATCAAAAATTTTAGTCTATAAGTGTTCATAACAACAACATTCACCTAAAAAATTAAAACAAGAAGAACATGTAAAAGAATTACCCTTATTAGTAAATTCAAAAGATTCAAATTTCACATATGGATAATATATTGATGATGATTATAATTATAGCTATGATGATTATAAAAATTCAATATAAATTAACATTGATTATTCTTTATGTGGTTTAAATTTTACACAAGTTAGCCTAGGTGAATATAGAGATGATTCAAAGGAAATAGTTCATAAGAACATAAATAAAGGAAAAACATTGATTCTGTATATTGATAAAGGTAAGAATACTTTTTGAAATATAGATACCACACATAGTATTACTTTATAATGTGTATCATGGACTAACATCTTTGTAAAAAGTAATTTTACTAGAGAGAAAGAGGCACAATACATAGTCTAGTCAATTATAGGTATGAACAATTACCTTTGATTTTTTTTAAAATAATTTGGAGCTCATGGATATAGAACCAAGTATTAGAATAAAAGTTAACATTACAAAATATATACAACAAAATATGTTAAATAAGGAATTAATGGGTTTGCCTAAAATGAGGCATAGATATATTAAAAATTTATCTAATAAAGAGGGAAAACCCTTTTTCCATTTTCAAAAAATAACCAATCATGACACTAATACTTTTTCATCATTAATTTTTTTATAAATATAAGGATAAATGAACTAATAATAATATACAACATATTTTTTTATTTAGGCAAAGTTACAAGTTTTGACTGGGTCCCACCCCATTATAAAATTTAGGCCCTAATATAGATATAGGAATATAACATACCAATTAACATTAACACAACAAAAAGGTTGTGTACCAACATAAAAAAAATATCATAAACAACAAAGACACAACAAAATAAACAACACAAGACAAAAAAGTTTACATATTTATGTCCTTGATAATATGATTCCATTCCTTAACTAGGTTACTAAGGATGACATCCATATCCTCCATTATCTTGTTGTCATTTTTTGCATTCTTGCATTTATCAACACCTCTAGTTATCTTACTCAAATAGACCCTAATCTATTGTTCCTTGCCAAGATTGATAAATTACCTTACCACATTAATCTTAGATATATAAATATTTATGGTTATCTTAGTCCTCTATAATAATTATTCAATATGACACTCCATAATCTTCTTGTCACTCTCCAACATTTCCACAGTAGCTTCTAGTTTATCAAATCTCTTACACTCCCCTTCATCAAATACATTTTTCTAATTGTGAACTAGAAGCATTGATATCCATACTATTATTCTTATTACCTTTAAAAATCTAGGCCAACAATATTTTGTGCAAAGATACATCCTCCATTACATTATTAATTTTATTATATAAATTTTTAGATGAAACAACATCATCATCTCCCATCTTCATTTTACCCATATTTTAATCCTTCACAGGCATATCATTTTGCTTTAACTATTTAGTCCTATTAAAAAACTTAGAATCCTCATTAGTATTATGAACTGAAAACTTCAACTCCTCTTCCTCCTCCTCTAACTCAAGCACCTTATCCTCATCATCCTTAGATTATAATATAGTAAAATATTTAGTTTTATTAATCTAAGAATTGGATAGAGTATAAATAGGTGATTTAGCCAAGATGTTGATGGAAATGGTTTTGATAGTAGGGATTTTCCCATTACCATTGGAAGTATATTTAATCACACGTATGGGTTTCATCAGTCTAATAGTAGAGGAGGGTCCAACATAAGTACTTTTTCATAATTATATAAAAGTAGTATTTGAAATTGGTGATGAGGAATATGGGCATTACCAAGGTGAATTTGATTAATAGAGTGATTCAAGAACATTAATAGATAAAAAATAATGGACACTGTAATATCATGTCAAAAGAGTTTTAAAAGAACAAAGTGATAATAAAACACATCTCCATACCTTCCATCTAAAATAACATACATCATAATTTTTTGGGCCACTTCATGATATGGATGATGAAACATTTTTTAACATTTACCCCATTGAAATGGCATAGGTACCTCAATAGGGTTATAGAATTATTTCATATCCTCTTCAAAAAAATTTATTCCTATAAAACTTTCTCCTATGAGTGCTCAGATGTGTGACCTAGGAAATGAGCTCTTTAGTAACAACAATGGTAACATCCTTTATAATTCTCATGTGTCCATTCTAGCCATGATCAAAATCTATGTAAATATAGGTATTTTTACCTTATATTCTCTACATATAAATAATAAGGCCCTTATATTCCAAAATCATCCAAATAACTTTATTTTTCTTAACAAGATCTGTCCATGATGCTTTAGTTTGATATATCTCACCTCCCATTTTGGTAATTGGACAAACAAGAAAAACAACAAGGTAGTCATTGTTCTTAGTATAATAGTAGTAAATACTTTCTTAGGCATAAATGATACAAATCAAAATACTAATGATACCAAAACTCTCCCTTATGTCAATTCCATGATTTTAAATATTGGTAAGGTGCTTGAAGATACACCTCCATGATATTATATTAGTTCCCATAAACCAAAATAACTTTGTATAACCATTGATGTTGATGTTACTAAAATCACAGTGCTAGTTCAATAACTTAAAATAATTAAATTGGAGTATATTGACCATGAAACTATAGCTATAATGACATACCTTAACCATGAAATAATCATTAGGAGAATTAGGGGTTTTTATTAAAACAACAGAAAATACCACATGCCTAGGAGAATTCATCTTGTAAAGGTATACACTCCCATCATATATTACATTAAAACTATTGATTTATCATATTTAATGATTTGAAATACTTGAATAGGTAGATAAAAAAATTTAAACCATTTAAAATTTTCTTGAATTTGGGTTCCCATATTTTCAGCCTAGTCTACATCTCTGTTACTCTCCCTCAGAGTATGCATAATAAAAATTCATTAGAAGTTCCCCATAATATCATGTTTCTCATAGATGATATTATTAGTTATCAAATTTTTAGAATTCTTCCCAATAATACTATTAATAATATTATGATAATCACATTCAATGTAAATGTATTTGGATCCTATATCCTTAACAACCATGACCCCCATAGAGTAGCTAAAGCTTCCACAAAGTGACTAGTTTAGACCCCAAGATTCCTATAAAAGTAGCAATGATATTACCCTTGTCATCTATTATAATCCCTCCACCACCTACCAATCTCAAATTTACTTTAGAAGATTCATAAAAACTTAATTTTTCCCATCAAGGATAGGGTAAGATCTATTTTTCATACATCTAGAATGTATTTTATGATCCAAGGATTGAATAGTAGTCACATTGATTTCCTAGGTGGAAGCTAGAGTAGATTCAAAATCATTAATCTTAAAATTTTCAAACTATTTGTAAATTTTTAGGTTCTCCTTAAATAAATTTATTAATTTGAGATAAACTTTATAATTTATAATCTTAACCCCTTTAAATTTTTTAGAATATATCTCTTTCCAAATTGCCTAGAAAATATGAGGTAGATCCATAAACCAACACATTTTTAAGTTTTTAGTAGAATAGAAAGAGTTCCATTTAGTATATATCTTTAAGAGAGAAGATGGTAAGATCTAGTCTACCTCAAAATTAAAAATAAATTTTCCAAAGAGTTTAAACGTAAAGGAGATTACAACATAATTTGAGAAATCAAATTAGTTGCATTTTCGTAATGGTTGGGAATAAACAACACCATTCCTAGATATTATCCATAATGAGGCTTTTATTTTATATATCCAACCAAAATAAAAATTAACTTTAGGAATGAATTTTTATTCGATAACTTCTCTCATGGAAATCCATTAGTATTAGCTTAAATAGACATAATATAGCCTAATTTAATCTAAAAATAACCATCTAATTCCTAAACCCAAATGAGATCAGCCTCCTACATATATTTCTCAATAAAATAACTTTAAAAAAAAAAAGATATGAAATTATTTGATCTCTATTGGGAGTGGAAAAATCCAACTGTAAAATCTTCCATTGTCTCCCAACAACATGAACAAAGTTTTAATCCTACACAATATTCCCATCATTTTAATGTGAACCTAAATTTCATTCCAAGGGGGAATATAGGAAATATGAGTGTCAATTATATATTTATCCTCCTAGAATTTAACCTTATCTCCTTTACCAATTTTCCATTTTCTCCCTTTTAATATAATATGTCTACATTTGATTAACCAATTTTAAAATGAGAGGCCTTGGGGGATATTTTTAGCCTGGAGCCAGGCAATTTTATCCACAAAATTAAATATTTTATTTTCAATATATCTATATATACATTAGTTTTCTTAAGGAAGCTTCAACCTAGCTTAGAGGTCAATGTCTTATTCATTGACCTCACCTTATATATTCCTAAAACACTGTAATTTAAGGGATAACAAACCTTGTCCTAGGTAACCAAAGGAAATGTGTTCTTCTATTTAGTACCAGTCCAAAGGAACCTATTTTGAATTATCTCCACCCACTTTTTAATCACCTTTAGAATTTTAAAAATAGACATCAAATAAACTAGTAGATTCTAGAATATGATTTTTATCAAAATAATTTTACCAAATTATGGTAACAACTTACCCTTCCAGCCCAAAAATTTATTTTTAAACATGTATTACTATCACCTTATTGGATATTTTTCCTTGAGTGAAAAAATTAAAAATCATTGTATTGCTATCACCTTATTTTAGTCATAATGCTCTAAATTTCTAGCACAAAAAATTATCCTCCTTTGTATTAAGATAATGAAGATCACAAATAAGATTATTTTCCTTCCAATACATTTATTGGTCCATATCATTAATATCAATATCTTTTTCAACAATAGATAGTTCCTAATTTATTTAATTCTTATACCAAAAATTATTCCCAAAAACATCTTCATTTTTTAATTTGTATTTTCACATTATTTAGTTTTTTTACAAGTTCTAACATGGTACACCCATTTACTTAGACATTACACCACTCCTTAATTCTATTAACAATATCAAGTGGAGGAGCCATAATTTTCCAAAACAAAATAGAGTTTTTCTATTATTAGAATTAACATTAAAATTTATCACCAAAGGATTATGATCCAAACCAATTCTAGAGAGAGAAGAAAAACAAAAATTATGGTGAAAAAAACATTTAGGAGAGATAGTAAATATATCAAGAAGAACCTAAATACGTTGATATCCAAGACACTTATTAGACCAAGTGATTGTGGAACCTCTAAGTTCAACATCAATTAAACCATTTTTGGAATTAAGACATATAAATATATCCATACTCTTACTAAGATCATGTATTCCAAATTTATTTTCCATAGGTGAGAGGGGTGTATTAAAATACCCTATAATGATTCATCTTAGATTATGAAAATAATTTCCAAACTAGGAAATTTCATCCCATAATTTCATATGACCAACAAAATTATTAGGAGCATAAATATTAGAAAATATCTAAGAAGATTTATCTTGTAGGTTATAAAATAGATTGGAAATATGATGGTTATTGGATAACAAAATGTCTTCCTTTAAAAGTGAAGCATTATAAAGAGTAATCAATCCTCCAAAATTCCCCTTTATATTAACTACAAAACCTAAAGCATTCTTACATAAATTATTATTAATGTTCAAAACCCTATATGAAGACATTTTAGTTTCTTGCATGGGTACAATCATTGGTTTATTATTATATATAAGTTATTTCATAACTCTATGTTTAATAGGCTTTTTACAACCGCTTATGTTCCAAGACATGAAAATCATTTTAACACTGATAAAGGGTTCCCAGACACAACCAAATTCATTTGGGTTAAATTTTCCTTCTCTTTCTCAATTGATTTAAGTCTAGCCTCTTTCTTACTTTATTTTCCAACCTTATTGGAAGCTTATAAATCTATCCTTCTCTTTCTAATTTCTAATAATCGTGTTTGCACCCTAGGAGTCATAGAATCATCATCTTTACTCATATCATATTTAACACCTCCTATAATATTTTTAATAGCCAAAGTTAGAGAATTAATATCTTTACATGGTTCATATGTTTCTATCATATTATCCTAAATATTTAATGCCATAGTTGTACTATTCTTACCCTTATCATAATGACTAACCTCCTCTTGTTAAAAAGATAATGGAACTATTTCCAACTATTCCAACTCTTCATCTTGTATTTTTGAAGAATTTTTAATTGTGAAGATAGGAAAACATTCACATGAGTGTGCACTCCTACATTACCCTCTTTAGACTCCTCCTCGTTTATTTATTATTTGATACCATCAATAATGGGATTAGAGATCTTGTCTCCTAATGTCATATATTGGATAACTTGTTCATCACATAGAGCATCCCCCTTAGAAATTTTTTCATGATTCATTTCCTCATTCTCATTGCATAATGCCTCAAATTTAGAGTTTAATATTTGATTTGTAGTATGCTTATTATCATGGATATGACTCAGTTCCACTTGCTTCTTATTAACAGTGAATTGATAGTTATGATCACCCTTCTTTTTGGACGCTACATTATCAACCTTGTGCTAAACTTTCAAATATTTTGCTTTATGGCCTTGTTCCTTGACTTTATTAGGGAAATTGTTGATATTGTGACCCAATATTTCACAAGTATTTCATTTTAAATGGGAGTCATCATAATTTATCTTCTATCTCTAATTTCCTAAAAAATAGACTATATCAATTAAATTTGGTAATGGTTTCCCAACATCAACATTAACATAGATCCTAGAAAATATTAATCTAGTTTTATATTGAGTAGGTATATCAATAGATATTAATGAGCCCATCATCTTAAGAATAACAAGTAATATTTATTCCTCCTAGAACACATAATGAATCTTAGGTAGTTTTATCTAAATAGGGAAAATATTAATATCCTCTTTATTAGGGTCGAAAAACAATTTTAATTCCTCAAAAACAAGCCCATTTTTCCAAAAACCATGGAGGTCCAAGAAGATACTTGGAAAATTACTCTTAATTTTTTGATTTGAAGATAAAAAATGCCTTAAACATAGCAAAGATTTACATATGACCTTTTAGTTCTATTTTAATTCCACCTATTTATGTACATTATCAATATTAGAGATTGCACCCAAAAACTTCCCAATGATTGCATTATCCATATGAGGGATGGATATAGTAATCAAAGATTAAATAATGTCCAAATGGAATCTCTTATTATATTTTATGGGATCTATCATGGTCTCCTTACATTTAAAAAATCTAACATATGACCCTAACTTTTTGATCTATACCTTAATGAGCTTTGGCCTTTCAATCAATCAATCTATTTCAACTTATCTATATTGTCCTTGAATGACATGGTTTGATAAAAGTTTGGTTCCCTCCTAGATATTTCTCAATGCACCAATGTCCACTCACCTACATCCTAATTTGGATCATCACCATCACCCTTCTCTCACTCAAATCTTCCATTCAAAATTTAAAACCCTACCCCACCGAAATGTTTCATCAGATGAACTCCTAAAAAACTTTTATAGAAATTATATAGCCTATATTACCACATACTATCTCAAAATAAAGTTCAAATATGTATAAATTATAAGAATTCAAGAAATAACCCTTTGACTATTTAGGTTTTTATTGAGAATGAATATATGAATCGTATTTAAATAGATGAGGACACAAACAAATGTATGTACACCTAAATTTCATTAGTTTAGAGGTCATGATCACTATGAGTTACAAAAAGCTATATATTTCTAGTATTTAACATGGTATATTACATTACCATTTTTATGTGGTCAAAAAGTTATGGACACATTGATTTTTTATGTAAATAGGATGTCAAATAAATGTCACATTTGGTTAACAATGGTTCAAATAAATGGCACTAAAATTTGATAAGTTAAAAATCATTATCTGACATTAAAATTTGAGGATAATATGATTCATATTCTTTATGATGGTATTGATGATAATAATATAATTAGAAATGATAATAAAATATCATCATTTATTTATGTTTATTTTTCCTAAAAAATACATATGAAGATTCTTCCACAATGGAGAAACATGCTATACACATTCATAATATTCAAAATAATGCAAAAGAAGAAGCTAAATTTATAGATTATGAGTGGTATGATTATAAAAATGACTATGATATATGAGAATTTGATAATATATAGTATCCAAAAATAAATAATCATCCACCAGATCAACCGTTTGACTATAGACATCCATTGGATGTGTTTTTATATTTCTATAGTTTTTAATATATGTGTGTGTGTGTGTGTGTGTGTGTGTGTGTGTGTGTATAATATTTTAAAAATTATAAAAATTAAGACATATGCATGACATGTATAGTTCATTTACATCAGTTAATTTGTGCTTTAGTATATGTAATAATTATTTATATCCAATTTATATCAAATAGGTTTCAAAAGTGTAATTCAATGAGTTTTACAACATACAATTTATTACTATTAGATGTAGTTTTAGGTGGTGATATTGTCTTAGGCCCAAAACATTTTACATAAATAAAAACACACTATTCCTAACAATGATGCACTAGCTTATTTTACCATTCCAATGATCTCATCCCAATGAACATATGGTCAAATTTATAAAATTAAAAATAGTCACAAGCCTTATATAGCTTGTTTTCATCAAAACAAGTTCATTGGGGACATATTTTACTCAGGTTTTATCTCTCCATGACTATCCCTTTTTTTCCTACTATAGTATAGTGTGTTATGAAAATATTTCATTATTTTCTCAATTAATTTCACATTTTTATCTCATTATATAAATAATTTGTTGTATATGATGATATTATAAATTACATGTGTATATTTATTTCACTTATTCATTTATGCTTATCATGTTCATTTCTATGCTTCATGATTTGTGTGTATTTGACTTCTATGAATTTTGGACATTATAATATGTTGTTAATTTTGAATCTAAGCCTTATTATGAATTTTTATGCATGTGATTGAAATTTAAACATGTATTTTATATGTGTCCCCTTGGCCTTATTGTGTGATTTTTGTGTTCTTATGTGTACTCTTTGTGTGCAATTCATTTCCATAACTCTTTTTTGGTATGTTTTACTCAATTTTCTTGATGCCATGATAGATATCATACAACTCATTAGTTTGTTGATGCCAATATAGATATCTTGCATTTTAATCATGTAGTTATTTATCATTTTAGAATATTTAATAATTGTTATTTAACTTGCCTATTTTTTAACATCTATCTAGACTTGACACTGTGTATGCTTGGATTTACATGTATCATACATTACTATTTTTCTCATATTATCAATATGTTGCCATGGTTTCCAATGTTATCACTATTAATTTAGATTTATATATTTATATAATGTCATTTTATTAAATTTTATTTTAAGATAAGTTATTCCAAAGCATTCTAAACTCACCTTAAAAGAGGTGGCATACTCAGTGGCTTATCTTAGAGACTAAGCAACAATAGTCCACTGCAGATTTAAAAATTAATAATATTTGTGTAATTTTTTTATTAGATAGGTTAAAAATTGGGTTAAAAGGGGCTCATACCTATATAAAGGGGTTATAGAAGATAATCATGAATAGTAGTAGAATAAAAAGGAATAAAATAAGAAATCGATAAGAAAAACCCCCTACAACCTAAAAGATGAAAAGATTCAACAAAAAACCCAAGATAAACAAAAGAGAACAAAAAGGTTCCAATTAATCAAATTTATAGTATATGATCAATTTCTTGGCCTTAGGACATCCCTCTTTATTACATATTTTCCATCTAGTGTATTTCCTAATAAACTAATCTTTTTCCTTGGCTTACTTTTTGTGCTTCAAATTGGTCAGCTTAGGATCCTTCTCCTTTTTGGACTCCTTATTGTTATCCTCCATGTCATTTATTTGATAGGTGTTTTAGCCTTGGGAAGTGAACACATTAAATATTTCATGTTCATTTCCAAAATTCATTTCTTCCATCCCATGAGTTAGAATTCCTTTAAGGTTATCGATTTCATCCATACTTTCATTGCAACGCAATTTCTAGATTAAAATTTTGGTGAAAATATTATCAAGGGATTATTCAATTTCTTCCTTGTTATTAGGAAGAATAACCCTCAATCATATATTAGTAATGGGAGATACATAAATAGGATTACTCTTTTCCTTACCTCTCATTTTGGAATCCTCTTGTGCCAACTCAACTCTAGCCCCTTCACTCTATTCCTTCCCATCTTTATCAAACTCAAACTCTGTGAATAAATCCTCATCCCTGTTAGATTCTTCCTATTTTTTGGGTATGTTATCACCTCTATAAAAAAATTTCAACCATAATTTTTCCCCTTCTTAACTAGTAATAATATCATCTCTTGGTGGATAATATACATTGAGGTATTGCACTTGAAATTCATAACTGTCACTTCTAGGGATTTCAAAAGGAAAAATGGAAGATTGATAATACACCCCTTGAAGTGATTAAGCAAGAGAAATTGGTGAGAAAATATTACAATGTGTTTACCCTCCAATGTGATTTAACACATGATCTATAAGAAAACATCATGCCACCTTCTCATTAGGTCAGTCTTCACAAACCCTTTTAGGGGCATAACCTTGGGTTTCTTCTTCTCCTTGCTGTGAATAAAATGTTGATGATTTCTTCCTTCCTCTTTTTATCATTAAAGGATTTTAATATAAAATAGTCCATGCTTGTTATCTCCCCAATGATTTCCTTAATTATCAAAATTCTTAACCCATGTATATGATCTTCCTTATCCTTCCAACCTCAGGTGAAATCCTTTGACATCCTAGTGTTATGACCTACTAATTACTCCATGAAAGTCATTATACCTCATTTAACCATCTTGTGCCAGACATATTCATCCCCCTTGACACATTTGAAGGATACGGGTTTGAATTGATCATGGTCACCACCAATAATGTGTTTCTATGAGCTTGTATTATTAAATTCCCTATTCAAACAATTAGAACTAAAATGCATTTTGGAAATGGATCCAAATAAATTATTATTGATGGAGGTCAATTTGAATCAAGCATGAAATGCCTTGATAAAGGACTGATTGATGATTTAATTATATGTATTGATATCTAATCTCTTATGATTTAAATGAAATGGGGCATCCTTTATCTAATTCAGTAAATGGAATGATGTCAGTGGGGAGATTATTATCTTACCAGCTAGTAAAGAACTTTTATGAACCCCTATATTGGCCATTTTATTAGTGTTATTGTTCCAGTCTCTATACATGTGCTAAAAATGCCTATTTTAATTGGGACATTAGACTTATGGCATCACTGATAATCCAAAAAATATTCTTAGATGATTGGGTTAGGACTTTTAAGTAATTTATAATGTTCATTGAATCTCCCTCGATCTAGAGATACTCCATGCTAAGATTTACTACAAGATCGATGACCCATAATATAACTTAGGATTTAGATATGTGATTAGTTTTTATCCCAAGGGGGCCCAAAAAGGAAACCCTAAGATTATCATAAGAATCCTTAATGATAGCTCCCACTCCTATTGGGAATAGATGACCTTTTTCCACCCCATCAAAGTTTAATTAAAACTAAGTGGGAAGAGTAAGATCCCACTTGACCTTAGATCTATTGACACACTAATTATGTGGTTTACCTAGGATGACAAAGTTAATATGAATAAGGATATAAGAGAAATATGATGAACTAGGTTGATCAAAGGCTGAAGTGAAAGACAACCAATTTTTTGGAAGGTAGAGGAGAGGTTGGGCTTACACTTATTGGAAATAATTGAGTTTCTTGAAATATAAAATCCCAAAAAAATATGGGGTAGGGCTAGGTCCCACCAAAATTTTAGTAAGGGGAATCCCATGGTGGCTTAAATTGCATAATCAGATCCTTAATAGTTCCTAAGATAACCTCTATGAAGTTGGAAAGGATAAAGAAAGATTGATAAATGGATGAAGAGAAATGATAGGAGATAAATAAATGCTTAGTGGATTTAGCTTCTTGTTTGCAAAACACACATTGGTTGGGGATAGGGATACCCATCCTCATTAAATTGTCCACTATTACAATATAATTTTGGGCCACCAAATAGAAGAAGACATTAATATTTTGGATGAGATTTTTTATCAAAATATCATTCCAATTCTCCTCAAGGTTTTCTTATTCCCAGAAAGAAAGATATCTAGATTTAACTAATAGAAGCCACTAGAATATTCTTTCTAAATAAGCTCATCTTCTTTTGGAAATATGTTGATGTGATTATTTTGATGAGTTAAGTTTAAATATTTTAGGAGGAAATTTTAGTGTTGATTCAAGTCCTCTTTATATATAAGTTTCCACCTTTTTTTCCATCAATGACCTCCCAGTAATCACACACCTTATGACCAATAGTTTATTTAAAGAAAGTGATCAACTCCATGTATTTAAAGGTGGAAACTAGAGGAGCTCAGAACCATGAGTCCTACCAAAAATTGACTTTATTTATGTTACCAATATTGTATTTAATACCTTTCTTGAGAATATCCTTACTAGCTCTAAAAGCTTTCTAGAAAGCTGAACCATTGTTTGGGCCGGCCTCTATTAGGAAACCATGTCCTTGTTTAGAGTTTAAGTATTTAGCCATGATAATCTTAGTCCAAGGATTGCATTACTATATCACCCTCTATCATTATTTAGATATAATGGCTTGGTTCGTGTATCTCACCATTATCAACTCCAATCCACCTTTTGAAGTCAGAAGACAAGCTTTATTTCATGAAATAAGTGGAAATATGAATCTATCCTCTGAGCCTCTCTATAAGAAATTATTCTAGATTTGATCAATCTAGTTTTCCACTTTACTAAGGATGCAAAATAAGGATATGAAATAGATTGGGATAATTTTTAATGAGATCTTGAGAAGTTTCAATTTTCTATCTTGTGATAACAAATTCCCTTTCCACCCAAATAACTTCCTTAGAATTTTATCTATGAGAGAATTATAAAATTCAGTTTTCATTGGGCCAATAAAAAGAGGAATACCTAATTAAGAATAGGGAATATTATTAATGTCACATCCTAGAATATTATAGATATTTTAATGTACGGCCACCAGAGTTTTAGTGAAGAATAATGAGCTTTTGAAAACATTGACATTCTAACTAGTAAAGTCTCATAGATTTCCAATATTTTTATAAAACACTTGGCCTCTAAAATTGAGTCTTATCCCATCATCAATGTATCATCTATGAATTTTTGGTAAGTGATGGGTTACATTTTAAGGGATATTGTGATTCCTTTGATAACTTTGGATGTTTTGGCATTTTCAATTATGCTACTTAGAGATTTAACCATAATGACGAACCAGTATGGGGAAAGTGGATCTCCTTATCTAAGCCCTCTTCCTATTAGGACAAAACCCTATGGAACATCATTAATGACAATAGAAAAAATTGGGGATGATATGAAGGAGGTAATCAAGTTTCTAACTGCCTGATCAAATCTAAGCCTAATGATAATTTTGTCAAGAAATTGTTAGGACACTCTATCATAAGCCTTATTCATATCTAGCTTGAGGACATTCCTTATCTGGATGAATTATCAATTGAGTGGATGGTTTTATAGGTGATTATAATGCCATTTAAAAAAAATATACTAAATATGAAGGCTCCTTATTGTTTCATGATCATTTTGTCTAATAGTAATTGAATTTTTAAAGATAAGCTTTTTGTATAGAATTTGTAAAAGGTAGGGCATAATATGATGGGTCTAAAGTCTGTCAATTGAATGGCCCCCTATTTCTTTGGGATAAAAACTAGGAAGGTGTTGTTGAAGTCTTGTAACATAGTTAAAACTTTTAATAACTCCAAAACTACTAGATGGACTTCATTTTGAATAATATCCCAAAAAAACTAAAAAAAGAATGGAGGGAAACCATAAGGTCCAAGGGATTTATCCCCTTATAAAGAGAAAATATTGGATTTGATATCATAGTTTGAATGAGGGGAAAGGATGAAAGCATTGTCTTCCTAGGAAATAACCCTTTCTATGAGGCTAACGACTTGATATTTTAGTTAAGCATCATAGGAGGGGATAAAAGCCAACAAGTTTCTATAAAAAATTACTATTTTGGTTTCAATGTCTTTTTCCTCATTGTACAAGGTTCCATCTTCCCCCTTGATTTATAAAATGAATGAATGTTGATTATTCCTATATGATAAGATGTGAAAGTAGAGAGTATTTATGTCTACCTCTTTTAACTAGGTCTTCCTAGATCTGTATCACTATTAAGTTTCATTCTTTACTTCCAAGTTGTGGAAAAGACATAAAAGCTCATTTTATTTAGCCTATAGGGATGGGAAAAAGATGGAAGAACTGGTTTCCAATACAATTCTACTAAGTTCCTCCTTAATGACATGTTTTTGAAAGAAGATGTTCCCAAAGACTTCTTTATTACAAAATTTGAGTCTATTCTTGACATGTGTAATTTTCATTGGTAGAATGTACATGGTAGATCCTTGGACCAACAAATTACACAAATAATTAATAGAATATTGCAATTTTTTAATGGAGAGCCACATTTTATCAAATCTAAAAGGAATAATTTTATCTTTAGACATCTTTTTTCTTTAGAACAAGAGTAGGTTATGGTCAGAGCTGATCTTGGGGAGAGAAGAAAATGAGATGGTGGAATCGAGGTTCTAGTTCAAAAAGATCAAGAACTTATCTATTCTAACTTGGATGGGATTGTTTCTCAATCTCCTATTAGACCATGTGAAAGGATTACCCTTTAATTCCACATCAATTAATCCTACTTCAGTGATAAACTCACTTATCTCTAACATACTATCGTTAAGGGAACATATTCCCCCTTTATTTTCCCTAGGGGTCAAAGGAGAATTAAAATCCCCTACCATCAACCAACACTAATTTTTAAAAATATTTATAATATATTTTAAATTATTCCATAATTTAATCCTATCATTCCTTGAATTTGGATCATACACATCGGTGAGGACCCAATTTATTTTATTCTAGATATCATGGAAAAATACCATGATGTGGGAGTTAGCTTCCATGAGGGGGTTTCTAGCTAAAATAGAAGGGTCCCAAAACACCACCAGGCCTCTTGAATCACCTCTACAATTAATACAATTACAAAATACTTTTCCCCAAATGTTAGATTTAATAGTCAAGAGTTTCTCCATAAAAGGGTTTGACAAAGATGAATCAATATTTTCAATAATAATGTTTGGAACCTTGAGACATACCTCATTTATCCCACTCATAAGGACTAAGAAGGAATCTTTGGGTGATTTAATAATGGGATGTTATTCAAAAAGAAAATGCCAATGAGGAAGGTCTTTTTACTTTGATGGGATCAAATCCTATGACTAGTGGACCCTAGCTTAAAACCAATGATTGTACCAAAGGATATTTTGTGTTGACTAGTGTAATGGGAGCCTTCAATGGAGCTGAAATAAACTAGGAGAGATTTTAGGGTTGTGGTGGAGCTTTCGGTGGAGCTACCATGGGATAGAGGGATTATTGGGTTGTATTTTTTCCTTCTTCCCACCCATCTTTAGCATTCAAAATTCCTACAGTAGTGTTCTTCCTACCCATCACTAACTAGTATTCACAATATTTATGCAGTTAATCACAATGTGTACTCAATTTTTAATTAGAAAGTTTATCCATATAGTAATACACCCTAAGTATATTGAAATATTGTATTATTATCCAATTCATATCAATTTCTTTCCATAAATCAAAAAATCATATTCTCAAGAATCATTATAATCATACTCAATCTACTGTATAATTTTTAGTGGTTACCTAAGAATAATTTTAGATTTGTAAACAATATTATTACATATTTTTCTTAGGATGTGTCCACCATGCATGACATGTGTTCTAAACCTTAAAAAATTTCACTCAAATCTTTAGCTAGTATTACTTAATTATAAAAATCATATATATAATTGGGGGCATGTGTGCAACACATGATCACTTTCTTACTCAATTTTACACCAGTTTCATTAGAACAAATTAAAATTTATGGCATTATATATTTTTTATACACCAGAATTACATCACTTTATATTTCACCAATTTTTACACTAGGTATTTCACCAATTTTACACTAGAACAAATATTATTCCATTTATAGTTGTTGATTCATATTTTTGCACTAGCTTTACACCATAATCTTTTATTGCAATTCATACAAGAATTCTAAGCTATTTTTCTACCTTGAGTTGTGATATGATGAATTCAAGTTAATATTGAGTTTTAATTACATTATCCTACCAATGAGGATTGGGGAATGCATATTCCAATCCAAGTATTTGAAATAATAATTCTCCAAGGGTTCTACCCTCTTTAGTTACATGTTTTTAAACCAAAAAACATAGTGGCTCATGTCTATTAAAAGGTGTATTCATTCCTTATTATTTGATCTATAAGTGTCTTACCTTTACTTTCATATTTTAATTATAATTAAGAATTTATTTATACATGTTTCATTATAGGATTATATGAAGCACAATTCAACATGTGATCTACATTCAAGGCCATTATTCATAAGTAATTTTAGGTATAACACTCTTCTTTTTACTCTTATCATTTAAATTTGTTGCATTACTATAATAAAAGGGGGGAAATTTTAGATACTAAAATTAAAATTTATTGTTAAAATTGTTCAATTATGATGACCCCTTATACACACTTAACCTATGCTCAATTCCATGATTTCAATCATTTATTCATATATTTTAGGGAAAATATGATAATAAATTTTCCTATTCCTCTTCCAAATATCCTAGACTCATTACTTGACTAATTCATACTTTTAGTTTGATTGTCTATATTATTAAAATGAAATTTCTCCTTTAGGATAGTATCATAGGCTAGTCATCTCTTACATTACTAAATTCATCCTCCTACCAATTATAAATATTTTTCCAAAATTAAAATGCATCCTAATCGGTGTAGATACTAAAATATGATTTATATACCATCTCAGTATTTTATACTTAAAAAATACCTATTAGGGATCCACCCTTCATTTATAGACCTCCCTAAATCCAAAAGGCTCACATTCATGATATCATTGTGCCTAACTATTTATCATATGGTATGAACTTAAAATTTATAATGCAACAATCTCATACATTGTAAAAAAATATTAAACCCTGATAAATATCCTTCATTGTCAATTTTAGAGCCTTAGCATCTTTTTAACCATTGGAAACTTACGTCCTATATAGGGACACTTAAGTGTCTAGATTATTATCAAGTGTAAAATCCTAAAAATTTATCCAAATTGAAAAAGTTTTGAAACATATGGGTCAGCCTAATTTTATTAATGATATTTTAGATGAATATTACTAGGGTCAAGTTAGTATGCATAATAAAGGAATCAAAATATTGATAGTCGATAACCAATTTGGCCTAAAAATTTATAGCATAAAATTCTTAAAAATAATGGGAATGATCACAAGTATTATTAAAAACTTAGACATACATATCAAAGGGTTTGGTAATTCATATATCCCACCAATTGTACAAACCACATTAGATGTGCGATTAGGACCAAAAATGTTACTAACTTATTTAACCCAAATTTAAATGTCGATCCTGTTAGGTAGATAGGGTTAATAATATATAAATAATAAGAAAAATGGGTGAATATCAGATCTATAATAGGCTAATTAAATTCTAAACCAATATATACCATATACTAAATATATTAAATTGAGATAAGCTATTAATGGAAAGTAGAACTATGATAGATATATAAAATGACATATAAAAAGATAGTTGGCACCAATGTTAATGCAAATTTGGATTTGGGATAGGCTAAAATTAGGTAGGAAGATAGTTTTGGAATAATTTTTATCTTTTTGATATGGTGCATCTAGCTATCTAGATAATTACATTAGCCCTAGATAGCTACATTGACACTATTATCTAGGTTAGATGTTAGTGTCATGTATATAATATCTATTGAAATAGGATACAACCACCTAGATGTTTATGCATTTTACTTCACCTTTAATCTAGTGCATTTATATATGGGTCATGGATTATTGTTCCTTATGAAAATTTAAAACCATATCTTTCCATCTTTAATGTGACCTTGGGGGAAAATAGGTTAGTGGGAACATAGTTTCAATTTGACCCCAATAACCCCACTATAAAGGGAACTACCTACATAGCCAATAATCTGTAAGAGGGCCTCATAATCATGTAGTTATCCCTTACATATTGGCTTATGTGTGGATCATGTAATTTGTATAAATTAAGTACAATAGTGACCTAGTTTGAAACTTGGAAAATAAGACCTTATGATTGATCCTTTAGTACTTCAGACTTATAGATGTGTTTTACCTATGGTTGTTATGTAAATAGGGAATATTTGATCAGTTAAATGCTTTATAGAGTGTTTTTGATAAATGATTTGATATATTTGGTATAATTACTAGGTGAAGAATGACCATTGTAAATTGTATTACTTTATGGCATTGGACACTTGCATCAAGGTAAGGGAGTAACATAAATGCTACTATCTATCCTAGATATTGATGCTTAGGGAGTAGAAAAATAAGTATGAGATCAAAAATTGTAGAGGTGTAAGATAAGTACATTTTAAGCACTATAGGAAACATAAGATGTCGGTGTCACCAATATAAGATTGATCAAACTAAGAGATAGGCCAAGGGGAAAAATATAGAGGAGATGTACGTATTGTAAAACTAATTCATGTGTAGGACTAATGAGAACATCCAAGGCCTATGTTTTACAAGTTTATAAGACTAAGGTGTTACATAATCACAAAATATTATCTATATTTCCCCCCTTTAATCTAGTAATGAAATTTCTAGTTTAAAGGAAAGAAATAATTACCTAGGTGTGTATGCACACTTTTTCTTTGATTGAGTTGAATTTAAGTGTTTTTTTGGTGACTCACCTATAACAAATATATTTTATAGTGTAAAATTAGTGCATATAATATGGGTTAAAATTACTTGAAATAGATTTAAATTGAAAGAGCAAGGTATATGAGTACACCCATGTGTTGATGTAACCACCTTGATTGTTGGCAAGTTATTTTGTAAAATATGTATTATTTTAAGGCTATAATACTAAGTTTAGGATAAATATAGATAAATATTTATAGTTCATATATCCAAGGAGATAGAGAGAGAGAGATTAGAATTCATATACCCCCAAATTTAGAGCAAAAGTGAGTTTCCACCTATAAGTTGAGATTAACTCAATTGTGCAACCCAATGATACTTATAACCTCATGAAGTTGGTTGATACAATAATATCCAACCTAAAAACTTGGAAAGTGATTTTATCACCTCAACCATACTAAAATGTGAACCAACTACTACAGTAGATGGGTTTGATAAAGTCCATAAAATCATATATAATGGTTTTGGAATCTAAAAATGATTTAGTTTTTGTAATATTAGGCACATGTTACATAACATATGCAACTTATATATGACTCATGTTTAAAATATGTATAACAATGTTACTAATGTATAGAATTCTACCATAACTATGAATCTGAACCATATAACTATGTACTTTAACCATTTTAAATAACTGTGTAAGTGTGGAGGACATGATTCTAAGACATTCCCATAATATATATGGATAAATATGAAAATGATATAAGTACCACTATGTAGGACACATTTCAAAAATGTTCCCCCACTATAAATTGAAGAAGATGAATATTGAATAGGTGTGGAGAACATGCTTCCAAAGTATGCCCCCACTAAATCAATAAACTAATATAAGTACCATATACTGAATGAGTGTGGATGTCATGATTTCAAATCATACCCAAACTTAATCTAAAAATAATAATTTATGGAAGACACGTCCATATGACATGCACTAAATGAATTTATAAACTGATATAAGTACCAAAGGCTGAATCAGTATGGAGAACATGCTTCTAAAGCATGCCCCCACTATATCTAAAAACTATGAATATGTGGAAGCCATGTCCATATGACATGCACCCATTGATATGTCTTCCATTTTATGTTATCAAAATATAGTACCTCATAGTTACCTCACCTTAAAGGAAGAAGATAACCATATAATAATATATTGTGACTGAACCATGTAGCATGTATAAAAATGTCCATACGTAGATGTATCATTGAAGCACATATAACCTATATGATGACATGTATACCTAAGATACATGATGAATATCATGGTAATTTCTAGAGAGTAACATCATAATCTCAAAAATTAAATAAGCACACACACGAGATGACTCAAAATCAATTCAACAAACAAAGGTCTTAGGAGACTACAAACAAGGGGCAAGTTTAAATGCCACAAAATTTAATGGACATGACTTATTCAAATTTCCACAAAGAAAGGAATGACATATTTAAATGTCCACACAATAATAAATGACATATTCAAATGTCCAAGAAGGAAAACATAGGCATAGGGGTTGTATACAATAGAGCATATTTAAATGCTTGAACAAGCAAGATAATATTAAGGAAAAACACTCAAGGAAGTGTATAAAGGAAAATCATAAGCAACAAATATAAACATGTCATATTATCTCATGGATCAAATGTGTTAGAAAAAAATGTCAAGTTCATTGTATATAAAGTACCATGTGCAAGATATAAGCATAGATAAGGCATGTGTAAGTACATAAGAGGCCAATCATGATAATGTTTTGTGACCATAGAATGATATAACTTAGAAGTATCAAGATCATAGAAGATCGATTTCCCAAATGTCTTGGTGATGTGAGTAGAGGAAAATACCAATACTTATAAGTGTATAGAATCATGTATCTATCCATACATAAGTGTATGTATAAGTCACTGATATGATATCCCTTAATATTGAACTAACACATATATGCCAAGGACCTAATAAAACATGTAGGCATTGAAAAATGTTTTTGTATTTTTGCATGTTTTTTTATT
The DNA here is from genome assembly GCA_037957365.1 of Torreya grandis. Classification (NCBI taxonomy): domain Eukaryota; kingdom Viridiplantae; phylum Streptophyta; class Pinopsida; order Cupressales; family Taxaceae; genus Torreya; species Torreya grandis. The sequence goes on from JARHVA010007060.1 coordinate 688,538, forward strand.
TTTTTGGTTTTTTAAAATATATAATATCATCTTATGATCTCATCCAAAGTATAATCATAGGTATCTTCCCACTTAGAACCTAATGTAATAAACTGGTGGTACTACCAAGGAACATGTATGGATGAAATATTTGTCATTTTAGTAAATGTGATGCTCAGTGTATGTATAATAGGACTCTAAGGTTTTGAAGTAAAAATAAAATGAATATGGGTTGGTGGAACTCATATATTTGTACTTTGTGGTTTATATGGAACATTAATAGTAAGAACATATTTAGGCACTATAAATAGTTGAATATGGTTCATATAAGATGAGGATTCTATAGAACCCACTATATTTATCTAATGTAAAGGTCTATCAAGTATTGGCTACCTAGTAAAGGGGATTTCATATTTTTTACCCTTTTAAAATGGATTAACCTTACTAGGATTGATAATTAACTATCTAGGTATGAATCTCTATTACTCAAGAGGATGCTCATATGGAACACCAGAAACATTACTTACCTAATTGGCATGAATGTAATTAACACACCCATGCATTGTATAAGTGTTGGAGAGTTGTCATCATGATGTAATGGTGGTGTCATGGATATGTTGTAGTGAGTGGATGAATATCCTTGATAGTCTATGTGATAATGATAAAGTGTGTAATGTGCCTATTCTTGTATGCTTGAAGGTGGCTTAGTTGATCTTCAGAGTTTGATTAATTAGAGGTGTTTAGGGTTGAGTATGGCTAATAGAGAATTTGAAATATGTCCCTAAGATATTATTTATGATTTGAGAGCTTGTGTGCATGAGTGGAATTCATTTGGCAGTTTATTTTTCTCATCTAGACACTTTACGTCTAGTAGTAGAAAATATGAGTTGGTAGTTTGATGACATCACAATTATTACATGAGAAAAAGTCAAGGGGAGTGGGTTATATGGTTATGATCACATTAGTCCCTGGTTATTATGTACCAGATCTCAAGTCATGCATTAAATCATGGTTAAATATATGAGGATGCAAATTTGGCTTCTCATTCAGATTTCATTATTTTCCCATACTTAGCCAACTTTACAATATGGGCAAAAAGAGTTGAGTAAGCATGTTGATGAAGACAAACTTGCACATGTGGATGTACTAAGACAAAATGATCATATGGGGTTTTTTTTTTTTTTTCATAGTTTATTTGTGCTAATTTTTATATCATGATATATAGCATGTTAAAAGATATGCATATGCAAAGTTAGGCTCCCAGGTAGTTTGACTATGTTTTCACATACTTAGCCAATTTTGCAATGTGGTAGAAAGAACTGAGTGAGCATTTTGATGGTGTTATATCTTTCACATGTGAAGGTGCTAAGGGAATATAATTAGATGGTTTTATTTATTGTTTAGCGTAAATGATTTGCACTAAATTTGAGATCATGCACTAAATCATGATAAAAGTTATGGATGATCAAAGTTAGCCTCTTAGGCATATTTTGACATGGTTAGATTTGTGATAGAAGATTTTGAGAAGGCACTTTAATGGAGATATATCTCACACATGTTAAGGATTAAAGAGTTGTGTGTCATATGGTTATATTTTCTTATGTGAGGAGATCATCTAGTCAAAATTTGAGATCATATAAGTACCAAAGAATTTATTTAGGTGTAAAAATGGCTAATAAAGCATATTGAAATGGTTCCCATAGTCATTTTTGAATGAGCTAAAGCTTGAGAAAGATCAATAGTACATGTTTCTCCAAGAAGTTAGGAAGTAGTGAGATGAGGACATGTGCATTATGTTTAACAAATGAGCAAAGTTATAGGATAAAGATCCAATGGTGAGCAGGAATTCATACAGTTTGATCAAATGATGAGTGTCAATCATTAAATTCCTGGTTGATCCATAGAGATTGATGGAGTGCATTGAGTCAACATTTTGAGATTTCATGAGATGAGGTCAAAGTGATAGAGTTTTAAGGTCTAACATTGGTGGACCATATTTTAAAGATCAAACAAGATTGGTAGTGCATATCAGATTTAAGCTGAGAGTTCACAAGATCCTAGCATTATGTTCAAAATTTAACTATGACCATTGCTATTCAAATATTTTAATTTAACATAAGAAAAACTAGAGGTCTATATTTCATCCATATTTTTTGATAGAAGTCAAATTCATTGGTGTTGTAAAAATAAAAGATGAATAGGACTCCATAATGCATCTAATGAACCTAATTTAAAGATCTAGAAATGAGTACAATCAAAGATATTGAGCCTAAATATTGATTGTGTGTTTGTGCTTATTTTTCAAGTGACTTGAGAAGGATATTCAAGATTATATTGATGTTGTTTTGATGTCTTCTAATGAATTAGCTATTGGAACATGTTGTAGAGTCCATAAGGATGCTCTATGTGGATTTTGGATGTGTGATCAATTTATCTTGATTATGAACAATGATTAATAAATTGATTATGTGTTTATTTATTGGCCACTAAATTTTGATTTAATTATTGTTCTTTTTTTGGCACATGACACAAAAGGATCGTTATCCCTTTTGATCTAAGTATCAACATGACACAAAAGGACCATGGTGTGGGAGCACCATGGTACATATCTGATAGGTGCAGAAGTGTCATAGTGTAGAACTTGTTAGGCATGGGAGGACAATGGTGTAGGAGACCCAACATGAGAGGACTTAGTTAAAAGAGAATTGAGAATAGAGGACTTCAAATAAAATTAGAATACCATGGGAATGTGTGTGAAGTGGAGTGCAAGGGGAATGATATCAATTAGAATAACAATTTGAATATGACACTTCAACCCCATTGATCAAAGGTTTTATACCAGCCCATTAGGAATAAAACACTTAGCCACAAAAATATAACACAGAGTGAGGATATAACAATGTAAGAACCCAAGTCTATAGTAATAACTCATTTTAAGAGCCAAAAATCTATGTTTTTTTGGATTTTGTGTGCCATATGTTCATGACATTTATATTTATGACACTTGGTAATGGCAAAACAAGTATAAATACCCCTATTGTAATCACTTGCGAGGATGGGTTTTTAGAGAATATATAATAGAGCCCTCTTTTGTAATTCACTAAATGGAAGATATCACTTATTAAAATATTATGTTATGAATGATGAAATTCACTAAGTTTTAGCATGGTATATGGTTTAGTTCTTTGTCTTTTTATTTATATCTTTTTCTTTTTGAAGTCACTACTAATGATAATAATGATGATCATAGTAATAATGGTAGTTACATCTGGGATAAGAAGGATAATAATAATATATTCATGGTATTGAATAATATTTTAAGAGATATATTATGAAGGATGAAAAAACATATATCATTATGTTATAAAGCCTTCAAGAATTAGTCTATCCCTGCATGCTTTAGGTGAGTGTATGAGACTTAACTATCATATGATAGGGCTAGTGTGCTAACTTGTTGGGAGAAAAATTTAGCACTAAAGTTGGAACTAAAAAAAAGCACCCAAAATTTTGGTTTTTTTTCCAGGACTTGAAGTAATTAGAAAACAATCAAGGGAAAATGTTTGAGTGTATTATGTTAGATAAAATTGAATAATGGGTTACTAGTGTCGTGAAAAACTTTGCAGTTCCATATCTCAAACCAAGAATCTTTACATGATAATGGGTAGAGAAAAATCTTGATAGTTCTATATATGAAACTTTCTTTTCTAAGGTCCTAGTTCTCTTGCATGCTTGGATCATAGCATATTGTCAAGGATGATCTAAAATATTAGAAGAAGGCAACCCTAGACTCTTGAATGGTAGAGGAGTTTATCACAACTTGGAGTTCCTTGGATGTGAGTAGTTAAATTTTGGATGAGAGGCATTATAAATAACTACATTATAGAGTATACTATGACCACATATTCATGTCATAAGGAAGTGAAATATCAATTTATATGAGATCTGAGGGGATCCTCTCTCTTATTTTTTGCCTTTAAAATTAAGAAATTAATTGTTGACATTGGGATGGAAACTCTAACCATGGAGGGCTAAATTTTCTTGTGTATGAGCTACACATTTAGAAGGGGAAACTAGAGGTTGATTAAATATTGTGGGTTTGGTAGAAAGTTAGTGAGCATTATGAAAATGTAAGTATGATTAATCTTGGTAGAGGATCATGGGAGTTATTAGTGTAAGAAGATATCAATAAACCTTGAGGATTGTTTTGAAGTGCCATGGGGAGGTGACATGCATGAGGGACCCATCACTTTGAAGCTACATTATATTCCACTTTTATCCTATAAAGGAGAACTGAACTAGGATTCAAGAATCTAGGAACTAATTCTGACTCAACCAGGCTCCCCCACTATAATATATGTTCATGCCTTTAAGTTGGATAAAGTATATATACAAAATTAGGATACAAATAGTACCAAGTCAAACACTAAACTAGTAAAGGAGTTTAAAACTAGGCCATTAGATGATCTTTCATATTATATATTATCTTTCCCTCTATAAGGGATTTCTATGGAAAATATTGGGATGCCTAGTGGGTCTAGTCCTCAAAGCCAAAATATAGGCCCAAACATGGGAAACCAAACCTCTACCATGCCTCTTTCTATAGGCATTGCTACTAGAGGTGTTAGAGGAGGATTAGGAGGAGACACAAGTGGAAGTAGACCCCCTCCTCAAGGAAGAGGGGTTAGACCTTCTAAGAAACCACCCATTTAACCAACACAACCTATTACAGTCTACTATGAGATGAAATTGTACTTACTTGAGTATTGAGGGGTAGAGAATGTAGATGAACATGTCCACAAGTGCGAATGGATTTGAAGATCATGCAATATCATGTCTTATATATAAAAGGATACATAGTTTACAACCACAATTTTAGAGTGCATGCATAAATGGTATCAAAATTTTGACCCTCAACAAGTAGTGGTCAACTATGACTATCTCAAAGTAGCCTTCCTATAGGAATTTGACATTCTTGAGTTTGATTAGCAAAGTATACTGGTATTGAAGGACATAAATCAATGACTTACAAAGATAATACATGAGTAAGATGCATGATTTAAAACCTTGATTTATAAATTATCATTTGAAATAAACCTATCTCATCATACACAATGGTTTATGGGAGGATTATTATTACCTTTCTTACAAACTCTATCACAAAGAACCTTCACTAGTGTGTGCAATGCTCTAGAAGCTACCCTTTATGTTGAACTAGTTAAAAGAATGGATACTAAGATTAGTCTCTTTATGGAGGCATAAATAGTATCCATGGCATCACAATTTGAAAATTTGATGGAAAATAATGCACATGAGACATAAAATGGTGTCTAGTATACCGATTATGAAACTGAAGGGCATATAAGGAACAATTGTCCACACAAAACATCTATGTGATATTAAAACCAACCTATGAGATTTACCATGAAGAATATTATGTCCATTTTTTTCCTCTTTTATAATATGTTATAAACACTAAGGTGTCTAAGTATTGTAAGATTTGTGATGACTACACCCATGACACTAATGACTACTGATTGATTAGTGATATACATGAAGCTCGACTGTGTGACACATGCCAAACCTTAGTCACAAATACCAAAGATAATGGTGGATACCATAGGTAAGGTAGAGGGCATGGATGAGGTAGATGATTTTCTCCCAACACTTTATACAAATTTGGGTCACCAAACCATTATTAACAAGATTGCCTAGAATACCCAACATGTGTTTTCTATAAAAGGGAACATCAACTAGAAGAGTGTCATGATATATATGTAGCCATTAATAAGGAGTGAGATGAAAAGAGTTGGATATAAACATGATTAAAATAGACAAATCACAAAGGTGTGCATGCCAAACCATCCCCATAATTCAACAAGTAAACATTACAACTCATAGTGGTGGATAGACCCAATTAGTTAATCTAGTAGAGAAGGTACAATAAGAAAAACTATGAGTTAGAAAGTATCGTGATGTTTAATAGCAAAAGGATGTCCTTTATGATACAATGGAACTTATATGAGATCTCCAAGGTGAGATTTAATACCTTAAAGACAAGGATGTGACAGAGCATTTTGTGATACAAAGGGAATTTAAACCTCGACTAGTGGCATGGGATAATTTCTAGGAACTATGTAGGTGTATGTTGGATGAGGACATTATTCCCTAGATCAGTGCTTAGCTTAAAATTTAGGCCCACTTAAAAAATAAATTCCACCATCACCTCAATTGGAAAAGTGAATACCACTACTTGAATCATGCCCACTGTCAAGAAACTCTTGGTTCCTCCACTTACTCAAAATATGGATAGATATTGGTTAATGCTACCATCAATGGATGGGTAATGTAGTATATTCTAGTAGATACTAGTGTAGAAGTTAATGTTCTAACTAAATATGCTTGGTGTAAAATGTCTAGTCTATCACTACAACCATCACCTCATGTTTTATTCATGGCTAATAATACTCATGCTCACCTGATTAGAGTCCTCAATAATGCCACATTTGACATAATTAGAGTGCCATTAAAACTAGATTTTGAGGTTATAAAAATTGTTGAAGCTAATGATTACCAAGCCCTATTAGGAAGGCCTTGGTGCAATGAGAACCATGCAGACTTGAGCTTTAAAAATTGATATATTAGTTTTGAGAACACTGATAAGTGCATAATGATACCTTTAGACCAAGCATAAGGACCTCCCTATATCGAGCCCATAAATGTTGATGAAGACATTGGCCACTTGTATAATGTTATAACCCAAAATTATGAGCAACATGATCCAACCCTAGATGGTATTCTATGTTGGATAGATAAGTAGTCAATCTCTGATACTATAAGTAATGCATGTAATTGTTGGACCCATGGTGATTATAACCTCATTAGAAGACTATGTAAAACCATCAATAGCCAAGAGATCCTCCCACACTCACTCCATAAATTTCTCAAGTTCATTCACCTCATGGGTTTAACAACATGAGGGACACAAATGGTACCACCACTAGAAATCTTGTTGAAAACCCATGGTTCCAAGGACAAATTGAGTTATGTGACTTTGTCTATCATCTTGAAGAGTTATATGATATTTAGAATGAATAAATGAGGTCATTAGATAATATTTTTATATCACCACCACTAGATGGTGGCATACTAATAAAGATCACTTATTGTATTAGGATCAAATGTAAGCTACTCTACACCATAGATTTCATCATGACAATAAGGTGAGGGGAACACTTAATTATAGTGGCATGAAAGCACTTGAAGATCACATTGAGTCTTTTGAGATAATATGGAAAATTTAGGACACATTCTTACTAGTGTACCTTTAGGTACATGAATTTTAAGGGATGTTACACACTTGGGCATGGGCTTGGTACTTTCATGAAGAGAGGCACATGTGAACAAGGTTTTGGAAATTACTAAATAAAAATATGAAGTTAGTGATATCCTATTCTTCACCAAGGATGGACTTGCACCTCACCCTTTAGGCCATGTGGGAGAGATTTTTGGGGACCCACATACCATCAAATACCACCAATGGCATATTCATTAGGAACCTAAATAAACCTTACATTTTTTCACTGGTCCTTCTACCCATTTAGTTCCTGCACCACCAATAGATCCTGATGTAAAATGTCATGAAGAAATTAATCAAGGAAAGTAAAAACTTATTTTCTAAGTAGATGAAGGATCTACCTCACTTAACCCCCATACCAACCATCTAGATATTACTATAAGTACTAGTTTAAAAACTATTGAAGACATAAGTTCTCTAATGTACAACCCTTATCATGGGCCTATTGAAACTATTCAATGTAAAATTGGCACAAAGAAAGAGCTAAAGATGGATACAATTAGAAATTATTGGACTAACATACAAATCTCAAAGATTTTTGAGTTGTTGAAAGATTATAAATATTTATTTCTAAGGAATTATAGTGAAATGAAAGGACTGCATCCATCTCTTGAAAAGATGCACATAAACCTAATTGATGGTGCTTGCCCCATGAAAAAATGACCATATAAGATGAACCCCAATCTTTGAGCATGAGTGAAAGAAGATATTGATAGCATGATCCATGCTAGATTAATTACTCCCCTCACTGAATCTAAATGGAAATTTTCCATGGTAATTAATATTAAAAAGGATGGGAATATTTGTATCTATTTAGATTACTATGTCTTAAATGCATCCTATGTGATATATCCCTTCCCAATACCTTTCACAAAGGAAACGTATAAGGTATTGCTAGCTATGAAGTATACTCCTTTATAGATGGGTTCTTAGGGTACCACCAAGTCCAAATGGCTGAGGAAGACCAATCTCAGATGAATTTTTCTAATGAATGGGGATCTTTTGCCTATACCATCATGTCTTTTGGGTTGAAAAATTCTCAGATAACATTTTCATGGATAACATTCAAGGTTTTTAAATATTTCATTCATAAATTCCTCTAAGTTTACTCAGATGACCAGAGAGTATATGGGTTGGTAAAATACCATTTTTCTAATCTAAGACTCATGCTTGAGTGTTATCAAGTGTTTCAAATTTCATTAAATTTGAAAAAGTGCCTATTTTCAACACCTTTTGGTGTACTTCTTGGGCATATTATTTGTAAGGAAGGACTCCTAGTGGACCCAACCAAGGTCTCTATGATTCTCTATCTTCTAGTTACTAAGACATAGCATAAGGTCCATGCCTTCTTGGGACACATAATCTATTATATAAATTTCATATAAAGATATGCCAAGATTTTTACACCACTAAAATAACTTTTAAAGCATAATGATTAGTTTATATGTACCAATTATTGCAATGTAGATTTTGAAACACTCAAAGAAAGGTTGGTTATTACTCCTATCCTATAATTCCCTAATTGGATAAAACCTTTCCATGTCAATGTTGATACATCTAGCATGGAATTTATCATGATACTTGCACAACTAGGTGAAGGCCACTTGGATCACCTGATTTACTTTGAAAGTAGAAAGTTGACACTAGCTAAAAAGAACTATACCACCATGGAATGTGAAGCTCTATCTATGATCTATGCTCTATATAAGTTTATGAATTATCATCTAGCCACTCCATTTAAATTCTATGTAGATCATGAGGCCTTAAAGTATATTTCAACAAACTAGTACAACATGGGAGAATTCTCTATTGGATTATCTTGTTCCAAGAATTCTAGTTTTCCATAGTAGTGAAGCCCATGAAGACTAAATATGGGCCTAATAATTTATCCTAAATTGAGACCAAAAAACCCCCACATGACATAGAATATTATCTTCTTGATGTATATCTCTTTTGGGTTGCTTGGGTATGTGAAGAACTAGAGGATATTACAACATTTCTCAACACTGACTGCATGCCTAACTCTCTCACCGCATAAGAAAAAAAAATAAATTGTGGTCCATGTTATACCTTATCATCCCATAGAAATAAATATTTATAAATGGATTATGTTGAGGTGTTACACCATTTTAAAATGCAACATGATCACCCAAAGGTACTATGAGAAGTTCACAAAGGTATCACCAAAGGACACTATGTTCGAGAGGCTACTGCATGCAAGGTGTTGCTTGCTAGACTCTTTTAGCCAAATTTATTTAAATATACAAAGGCATATGTTAGGTAATGTGATGTCTTATAGTGTGTATGAAAACCTAACATGAGAAATGTTATGCCCTTGCAACCTATTCCTTCTTAGAAACCATTAAGAAAATGGGATATTAATTTTGTGGGCCCATCACTCTAGTTGGATGATGAATGGGTTCTTGATACATCATTGCATTAACCAACTACCTCATGTGATAGGATGAAAAATATTTCAAAAAAATACTATATTAAAATAACTACAACATGATTCATCTAGGAGAACATTATAACATGGTTTTGATGTCCCCTAAACTTTACCAATGATCATGGAACCCACTTTTTGATTGAGATGATTTGCATACTATTGACTAAGTTCATGAGCATGGACCACAAGACAACACCATACCATCCACTGGCTAATGGAACTATGTAAGCATTCAATAAGATCCACAATACCACTTTAACAAAAATTTATAATATTGGTTGGAATAATTGGGATGATCGAGTATCTGCAATACTCTGGGCCTACCAACTACATGCAAACACCTTAATAAAAGCACATCATTCAACATAGTATATGGAAAGGAAATATTTATGCTAGTGGAATTCTTGGTCCCATCTCTCTACATAGCATGTATGGGAAAACTAGATGATGAGGCCTATTTGAAATCTTGACTAGATGATTTGATGAAACTTGATGAGACTTGGTTTCTCACCCACTACAGTTAGGATGTTGAGAAGTGCAAATAGAAATCATAGCATGATTACCATCTAAAGAATAAAATCTTTTATATAGGAATGAAAGTTTTTTTATATGACTTGAAGTTTTTGCACCACCCTAAGAAGCTCTGAATCCATTGGGATGGTCCATTCATAATACATAACATTCAACCTACCAGGGCTTGTTAGTTAAAATTAATGGATGGTTAGTTCCTCCTAGGACATTATAATGGTAGTCAACTTCAGCCATATTATGATTTAGTTTAACTAAAATTTTATAGTCAATAAGGCTTAAGGCTATTAGGTTAGTATTTAATGATTTCAATAAAAATCACTGCCTTTATGTTGTTTGTCTTTTCTCTAATGTAATCTTTAGTTTCTGTACATAATATGCTTTCATGGAAGACCACGAACCCTTTTAGTGTGGTATAAGGGATCATATATGTTAATGTAATAATGATAAGTATGCAAGTTAAATATGGCATTTAAGACATCTTGGCATGCAATTACCAAATGTACAAAAATCATCTAAGGCATGCAAGTGATATAAGGTGTATGAGGCATTTAATGCACTTTGAAAGCACTTTTAAAGGTTCCTACCAATATGAGTAATAGTTGTCTTCCACTACACTAGAAAGGTGGGACACAATTATCTTCCACTTCTAAGAAAGGCACGAGAAAAGATGGGCCATTAATGCAACAAGGTTATGGCAAGAAATATTTGAATAAGATGGTGGGACAAAACTATTAAGGCATTAAATGCTTAGTACAAGGTTCAAAATACAAAATACATTAAAATATTTTCACTAATGACTAGAAGTGATAGGGAGAGGGAAGGAATTAATGAAGGTAAACCCCTCGAAGATCCTATAAATAAGATTGCTAAAGTCATGTTACAATCTACCTTGCATTAATATTCAAAGTGTTAAGAGCAAGTGATGAACTAGAGAACTAGAGACCATGAAAAAATTCACAAATGTTGTTACTCAGGAAAAAAGGGAGGTTGTTAAGTTTGTATTGGTGGATAGGAATGGAGATATTTCAAGTTATAGGTTGTAGCTCCATCATTGATGAAGCATGAAGCTTGAGAGCTAAATTAAGTTGGTTTGCCATCGCATATTCTTTTATGAATTTGGGATTGCTATGCATTAAAATTTAAGCACCACGAAGGGTAATGTTTCCTAATAAAAAGGCCAAAAGAGTTGAGAAGATATCAATCATACCTAAGGAAGAAGAGGTGAGTAGAGGATATTAGTTTCCTATTAGAGAATAAGGTTCATGGAACCAAGAAGACATACTAGAATAAATGCAAAATGTGGAAGAAGGGGTAAATATGGTAAAGAAAGGAAAGTAGGCATAAAAATCATCAGTGTAGAATGACCCAACATCTCCCCCTCCATATTTATTAATAGAGGAGATACAGTACCTAGATTTAGTGTTACATATGAAAAACTAGGTCTTTAAGCTATCAAATATAACCATATTTGATTATAACCACTACCAACTAGGGAATGAAGTAGAGATGTAGAAAGACTACCAGGTCAAGACCACCAATAAAAAAAATAAAGTGGTCTATGAGCTATCCATTAAAAACTAGTTGGACCAAGTAGGCCTCTTATAAATTTTTAAATTGCCATACTTTGGCAAACCTATAGAGGTATTATAGTTCTTCCTATCATGTATCCATGAGGAATAAATATAATTTATTAGGTTAAACATGAAGATCACCCCAGAAAGGATTAAAAATTTTATGGGACTATAGTGCCTAGGAATAAATATGTTATATGATTTAGCTAATATGGAGGAGATTCATAAGATTGCCACGATGTTCATATACCAAAAGAAAGGTCATGTAATGTATATCAAGAACATGCAATATCCAACCCTTAGATTCATAGCATAAATCATTTCTGCTAAGATGAAAGGGATCGATCACTAGAAGGAGGTGGATATGGCCCACCTATACATTTCCCACCAAGTCTCTAAAGGACTAAAATACAAATGGATACTATAATTTATCTAGAAAATAATTAAGGATCCAAAGAAGGTCCACAAGACACCCAAGTATAGGTTTCCTTAGGGAGTAATTCTTTTATTGTTGGTCTTCAATGAGATTAGGGTGCTAGATTACAACTTAGGTTCATTGAAGTGGGTGTACCCTCCCACTCATAGGTCCCCTACCAAGAGATTTAAAGCATTCACTTATCCCTATCACATTACCCCCTCATACAAGATGAATATGAGGTATTGGTTTGATCGGATGAAGGTATAATTTGGGAATGAATTATGCATCCCAAAGGATTTTCTCCTTTGGTTGTAGATTAATCACAATTTTCTATAAAGTAACATTACTCTCTGATATTCATTTTCATGAATCCATCAGGAGAGATTTTATCATGGCTCAAATTGTCATATGCATTACCTATCATATATTTCATTGATAATATCAAATAGATATATGATGTGTAACTAATCAATTTATAGGTAAAATAGATCGATGTAGAGTGACATACCCTCTAAAAAATGTATCTATATTTGGGAAAGAAGGCCTTTATGGAGAGGATGAAAACTAACTTAACTAACATCAAGGTTAGGGATATCTTAATCAGGGAATAAGTCCATAAATTATTCTATATGTTACACACTTGCTATTACCCTCAAGATGGAGAACCCAAAAAGAGGCTCCCCCAAGCACCATAACTATGGAGGAAGCAACCAAAACTGAGTACCAATGCAAGTGGGTAGCAAGCCCAATAAATATGACAAGGGATGATAGAGTTGAAACCATCTCGACCCACTGATTCTCTCCCTTCCATTTTATGTCCACCTTCACCTCTCACTTCACCTTCACCACCTCATCCATCTCCATCCCCTCACACTTCATCACCTCCTACCTTCCCTTCCCCTAATCATTCAACTACTCCCCACTCACCTACCCTAAACCCTTTATCTCCTTAACTAGATATCCTATGTTCTCCACCTCCATGACCACCTTCACCTCCACCATCTCTAAGGACTACCATAGGGTCTACCCCACAAAAGCCTCCAAGACAAGTTCCCCAACAAGAGTCCTCATAGGTATAGATCCATAGTTTAGGATCAGACTCTAAAAAGAATCCATCCCCAGTACCAGAGGCCCCACATAGTGATCCTCAACTTGATGTTGATGGAGTGGATGCTAGTGAGATGGAAAAAAGAATCCATCAAGAGGATGAGCTGAAATGAGACATAGATAAGGGGAAGGGGCTATCTAGAGAAGAAAAATAATAGAGAGAACCATCCATTATACATGAACATTACTAGTTTGATGTAGAAGATAAGGACATCTATATTTGGTCGCACTTCCAACCCAATGATGTAACTATAGAAACAAGGAAGTAGGTTTCCTTTATTCTAGATATATACAGTGAGGAGCCCAAGTTTGACATCCCACTAGATTTTATTTTATTTTGCCTAGATGATCCAGTATTGCCAGACCTAATGAGGATTGATATTCAAAGGCTCACCCCAATAATGGTTAGTGCTACATTTTTGAAATTTTCCATAGAAATGATGTGTCAGAACATTATTTTAGATTATGATGCATGCATAGAAGAGAGAAAGCATGCTAGGGAGTGGAGATGTACAATAAATTGATTATAGAAAATCAAGTTCTCAGTAAGGAAATGGCCTCCTTGAAGAAACAAATCCAAGAGGCCATCAAGGCTAATGTAAGGCTTTTAAACCTTTGAAAAATAATTTTTAAGGAGGATATATCACTTGTAGATGGTGTACGATTAGATGGGGATGTCATCAATAAATTAGAGACCCTAGTTGAACTTTTTCTCAAGAAACACAAAGAGCACCTCATGCCAAGAGATGATGGGAAAGAAATAATTGAACAACTCACCATGGTAGTTGACATTTTCAAGCATGCCTTAGAGAGATTTGGGGAAGTTATCCCCATTTTGAATAACAATTTTGCATATTTCATGCAACCAAATAAAGTCTTGGAGGCTTGGATCCAAGTTAAAGAAATAAAGACGTGGTAAGTAGCTGATGTTGCCCTTTTAATAAAAGATTTCACTGAGTGTGCTAAGGCATTCAATGATGTTGAAATGATGGAGAGATCTATTAATAACCATCATCAACAAATAAATGAAAATTTTACCACACTCTGAGGATAAGTTGATATGGATTTCTTTGCATTAGAATATGTTCATAATGATGTTATCACAACTCTAAACAAATAGGTGAAGAATATTGAGACTCCAACCCAACATGAAGAGCTAATAAAACCAAAATAAGCCATTGAGGGAATAAATATGTAGGTCTTCAAATCATTATCCCATTAGGATAATCTACAAAAAAATAGAACAAAAGGAACTTAAATTTTTGTAAAATGCTAGTGTGGCTTCATCCATGATGGACTAAGGGCTTAGTGTGGGGTGATGTTGGCCCTTAAATTTTGATATAAGTATTTTTACATTTGTAGCATATAGTGTGGAAGGATCATTGTCTATTTTTATACAAGTACCAAGATGACACAAAAGTACCATGGTGTGGGAGGACCATGATGTATAGATAATAATCATAAAAGTGTCATAGGTCATAACTTGTTGGGCACGAGAGGACAATGGTATAGGAAACCCAGTGTAAGAGGACCCAATCAAAAGATAACTAATAATAGAGGACTAAGAATAGAATCAAAAGACTAGGGGAGTATGTGGGAAGTGGAGTACAAGGTATTTGGGAGTAGTCAGAAGAACAATTTGAATGGGACACTTCAACCCCATTGATTAGAGGTTTTGTACCAGCCTAAGATGAATAAAACACTTGGTCACTAGAATATAACATAGAGTAAGGATATATGGGTGTAAGAACCCAAGTTTATAGGAAGAACTAATTTTAAGGGCCATGAATCTTAGTTTTTTGGGAGTCTTTGTGCCATGTATTCATGACATTTATAATTATGACACTTGGTCAGGGTAAAAAAAGTATGAATACCCATATTGTAGTCACTTGTGAAGATGGGTTTTTAGAGAATAAATAATAGATACCTATTTTGTAATTCACTAAATAGAAGATATCAATTATTACATTATTATGTTATGAATGATGAAATACACTAAGTGTTATCGAGGGATATGGTTTAGTTCATTGTCTTTTTATTTACATCTTTTTCATTTTTGAGTCACTACTATTGATAATAATGATGATCATAGTAATAAGGGTAGTTACATCTAGGACAAGAAGGATAATAATAGTATATTCATGGTATTGAATAATCCTTCAAGAGATATATTATGAAGGGTGAACAAGAAAATATCATTGTGTTACAAAGCCTTTGGGAACTAGCCTTTTACTATGTGCTTTGGGTGAGCACATAAGACATAAATCTCATGAGATAGAACCAGTGCACTAACTTGTTAAGACAAAACTTAAATGTCAAAGTTAGAACTAAAAAAAAGAACCTAACATCATATATGGTGATTGTGTACACCATTTTAGGGTTTTAATTATTTGAGCATACATAGAGGTGAGCTAAGTTGACTATGATTATTTGAGGATGTGAAAGGGGACATAAGAAGTGGATCCATGTATTTTAAAGTGGTCTTGTGTTCTTGTTTTACTTGAGGGAGTGATAAAGGATTAAATGGGCTCACACAAGACCTATGAGGGCTACAAGGGACTTATTAAAAGGTGTAGCTGCTTAAGGGTGACCCGTAGATGCTATGGTTGATGTAAGAAGATTATATTGACTTGTGTCTTTATTTGTAAGATACCTTAAGGGATGAGGCATGCCTAATGGCTGACCAAGGTAGTGATTATCAAGATTTCTCTATAAATCATGGAACCAAAGATGATGGGTTTTAAACTTTGTATGAGATACTAAGGAGTAATTGGAGAGATGATTGTGTGTGTTTTATGGAGTGAAAAAAGGGTAGAGTGCCCTAAGGATTAGTTTAAGAGAATAACATATTGAGGACTATTTGTATGACCTATTGGTCATATTTTTGTTGGCAGAATAGAGAGCTTGATATTTGAGTGTGAGTAAAAGTGAAGTGTGATAAGTAGAGGTATATCATTATGTGTTACTAACATCAATTCAAAGGTGGATGTGTTCATATGTATTATTAAGCCAACTTAACATCTAAGGTGGTTACAACCTCCATACAAGATAAAACTTGTTAAAAGGTTTGGTTGTTGTTGTAGCTTAGCTAGATAGGTGTGGTAGTACTTTATGGGATTGGAGTCTCATTAAATAGGAATTATAGTTATTTTACTATATGTATATGGTCTAAATTGGATCTTATTATTATAGGATAGTAATTTAAATTTAGTTTCTAGCAGGTTTTATTCCCCAAGAGGGTTTCCCACATATTTCTTATGTTATGTGATTGATCTTGCATTATCTCTCTTATTCATTGTTATGAATGATATGTATGTTTTATGAATGCTTTTGGTAACTAATTAATTATTTTATTAGATTAGAATTAAATTTGGATTATTTAGGTTCACTGATTCACCCTTAGTGACTATATCTCTAATAATTGGTATTAGAGTAAGGTCCTTTGGTAAAGGCTTGACAACTTGAAGGTGATCCAAGGTATAGTGGCTAGTCAGAGTGTGCAAGGTGGTTTCTATATTAAGTATGCACCAATTTTTAATGGATCCAGTTATGCTTTTTTGAGTGCTAGGATTAGGACATACATTATGCCCCTAAGGTTTAATGTATGGTAATTAGTTTTGGATGGTTATGTTGCTCTTGCTATTCCTCCATCTAGTGTTGTAGAGAAGAAGCTATTTTAGAACAACTCTAAGGTGATGAATGTCATCACTTGTGGTCTTATAGAAATTGAGTTCACCAAAGTAATTCATTTTACTTCTACTAAGGAAATATGAGATAAATTGAAGAATATTTTTGAAGGAGATTCAAAGGATAATTTTTCTAAGTTATAGACTCATATAAGGAAATTTGGAAGTCTCAAGATGAATTAAGAAGATATTATGGTGTCCTTTCTATAGAGAATTGATGAGATTGTTAACATCATCAGAGGTCTTGTAGAGAATCTTGAAGAGACTACTATTTTTAAAAATTTATTAAGGTCTCTTTCCCCCAAGTTTGATAAAAAAGTATATTTTATATGAGAGAGTCATGACCTTACTCAGTTGAAGATGGATCAATTGCATGACATCCTTATTTCCTATGAGATGAGGAAGAATGATGATATACCACCAAAGAAGGAAGTAACATTCAAGATAGATATGAATCCTAAGAAGAATTTCTAAAGTAATAAATCTAAATAGGATGGAATATATAATATTGATGATAATGAACTAATTACTTTGATTACTAAGAAATTGAACACTAAATCAGGGAAGTATAAGGGTAAACTACCCCTCAAATGTTTCAACTATGTATAGATATGACATTCTACTCAGAAGTGACCTCATAAGAATGAGAATAAATATGATGAAGAACATGTTGAAGTCCAATATGATGAAATAGAAATAAAACTAGAAAGGTTTCATAAAGTATAACAACAAGAAGAGGTCCTTCAAGAGCAAGAAGAGTCTTTACACCAAAGAAGATTGCAGCTCATTAGATAAGAGTGAAGATAGGGACTAAAAATATGATCATGAAGATGGTGGTCCTACTAAATATGAAGCCCTATTCAAGGCTAAGGAAGGAATTTTTTCACATTAGGAGTCTACTTGGAGTGATTTAGATGATGATGAAGATGCGGTGGACTATGAGATTATTTTGATAAATGCTCTTGAAGAATTAAAACTTGAGAAGAAGATCAATAAGAAGTTGAAATCTAAACTCAAGGACTATGAGGAGAAATTTAGTGTGTGTGAGGCAATATTGAATGAAGACACAAAGGAACATGAAGATATGATCAAGCATCTTAGTTTTCAATTGGAAATTATATCTACAAGCCTAAAATCTAAAGAAGAATGTTTAAGGTATGTTTATAAAAATGAATCTTTGAAATATGAGATAGAAAAGATAGCCAGTAAGGTGAAGACATTTGGGAGATTTAAAAAGAGATCATATGATATTGATAATATTCTAAGTGGTCACAAGTATGATAGTAATATAACTAGTCTTTCATATGAAGAAGAACAAAAGACTAACTCAAGACAAGATGAAGACTAATGTGAACCAGGACAATCATACCTTGAAGACAAATCATCATACAAGGAATGAAGGTGTTGGCAGAGTAAAGATAAATCACATCAGATAGCTGAATTCCATGAGATATGCAAAAATTAATGGTTATAGTTATACACGTAATCAATTTGGTCATAGGGATAAAAAGTAAAATATACCTATTAGAAATGAATTTGCATGGGACTATGATGGGGGTTATTAGTCAAAAGGTGTGAATAGAATCAAGTGATTTAACTATATTAATGTTGGACACTTTGAAAACCATTGTCCACATAACATTATATAAGGTAATTCCTTTTCAGAAAGGGGATGTTGTTTTTTTTTTCATGACATAGGATACATTGTAAATGTTTGTCAAAATAAGGTAAGTTAAGATACATTTCTTGTAAAATACGGTGTGCTACAATTACAAAAAAATAGGTCACATTGATAAGTTTTACAACCAAAGGCCTCCAAGATAGAATAGTTTAATTAGGATCTTAGATTTCAAAAAAGAAGGGAAGTTAACACATGGAAGCCAAAGGTGACAAGGATGTGTCAAGATGAGACTGCATGTCTAAGTAATTTGATTGCTATGGTAGAGAATGCTTCAAATGTTAAAGAGTACCAAGAGGTCTCATTGTTTGCTCATGTTGAGAAGGAAGAGTTAAAGCTCAATGACAAGACAAAGATATTGGTTGAGGCTAGTTCTCAGGTAAGTATGGATCTAAGTGAACATCCTACTATTGTTGAGCAAGATACATGCAAAGAACATTAATTATTTATACGTAGTGATGAGGTTCCTAATTGTAAATAAGATTCTATAGATGAAAATGTATGTAATGAATCTATGTTATCTCCATTTATTATCAATCCAATTTTAAAAGAAAATGATAATTTTGTAGTGGTTGAGGAAGTTTTTTCTCCTAAGACAAAGAAGAAGAAGAACTACAAATATCATATGAGTGAAGAGGAGATGGAATATGAGGAGTTATTTTTGTTTTAGAGAATTGAGGTATAGAAGGTATCTTTATCTATTCATATTAAGAGACTCTTTTCATTGGAGGAAAATGTTTTTTTTCTCAATATGATTATGCCAATTAGAGAAGGTTTTTGGTTAAGGGGTAGAAACAAGTTCATGAGCCTATTTCAGAGGTTTGTGAAAGAGTTGTAATACAAAGTCAGATTGGGTGGTTCCAGGTGGCTTAAGGAGATTAATGCAAATGTCAAGAAGTGTTTGGTTCTCATAAAGGTCAATTCATTTAATTGTGGTGTGCTCTAAGTGTTTATGAGGTCTAAAGATATGTATGTTCCAACTAAATTTTTTTGAGTGCTCTTATTTTTCTCAATTTTTAAGTTAAGGGCAAGCATGCCTAAAATGGGTTTTAGGAAGTCTATGTTCCCAAAGATATGAAGGCTCAATGTTTTGTCCAAAATTTTTTAATGGTTATCTCTAGGTGTAAAAAAAATTTATAGGTGGACGTTGACTGGAAGGTGTTGTGTTGAATTTGTTTATTTTAAGATTCTAGGGTTTTGGGCTCTACTAAAAAAGTGGTCTGACTTATGATTTTAGATTTAAGTATTATTAATATATTTAGTGGGCCAAATTATGGTCAAATCAAGATTCAAAATTTTTTTAGGTTTTTGGTTCTCAAGTTATTCATGTTTTTATCAAGTTGGAGGGCTAATTATCTAGTAGGTTTGTGAAGGAAGTTTGTTTCAAATGATGATCCTAGTGATGAAAATTGGTGTTATTGAGGGGAAATATTATAGTTCTCTATATAATAATTTTTTGGTCCTAAAGATGTACCTATTAAAAATTATGGGCTCTACAAGTTTTATGTAGGGCTACAAGGAGGCTAGATAGGCCTAGTTTGAAGAAGAGTGATCTTTGCTCAATTTTTATAAAAGAGAAAGGTATTAGGGTATAAAGGTATGTTATTAATTTGGTTTATTTTGTGTTTCCTATTTGGTTAATGGCATGAATTTCTATTGATGGTCCTTGTATTAACTTGAGAAGATTCTAATTAGCATGTGTGATGGTTCTTCATGGTGTGTGGAGATATGAAGATGATTATAAGGTTAAATTACTTATATTTATTAGGGGGAAGTCCTTATCAGATGTATCTTGGTGATTTACATCATATTTAAATTCTTTTTTATGTTATTTCTTCATTGGTTGCAGTGCTTATTTGAAAAAAAGTGTTGGCATGGAGCAAGAGGAAGTTGTCAAGACAAGAAGAGGTTGGCTCAAGGTAAGGGGGAATTTATATCCTAATTTATAAGATGGTAATTTCATATTTTATAGTGTTTTTAGTTAGCTATGATCATTTGGTGGCCACTTTATCATTGTGTCAAAGGGGGATACAGAGTGCTTTAAAGAGAGAGAAAGTGAGCTATAAATTACTATATTAATGGGGGTTGACATCAATGGAAAATGGGGATATTTTTGGAGAGTTGTAATGATGATGTCTTGGTTTTATCATGGATATTATATGATGAGTGGATTAATAGCATTAATATTCTATGTGATAATGATAAAGTGTGCAATGTGCTTATTATTGTATGCTTAAAGGTGGCTTAGTTGATCTTCAGACTTTGACCAATCAAAAGTGTTTAGGGTTGAGTATGGTGATTGGATCATGTGAAATAGGTCATTAATATATTATATATTATTTTATATCTTATGTTCATAAGTTTAATTCATCTTATAGTTCATTTTTCTCATCTAGACACTTTGGGTCTAGTAGCAGAAAATTTGAGTAGGCAATTTGATGACATCACAATTGCCATGTGGGAAGGAGTCAAGAGGAATAGGTCATATGGTTATGATATAATTAGTACCTAGTTGTTATTATCTATATATCAATTCATGCATATAATCTTACTTAAATATATGAGGGTGTAAATTTGACTTCTTGATCAGATTTCATTGTTTTCCCATACTTAGCCAAATTTGCAATATCGCCAAAAAGAGCTAAGTAAGAATGTTCATGAAGTCATAATTCACATATGTGGAGTTGATAGGAAAAACTTATCATGTATTTTTATTCATTTTTTTTCTTAGTTTATTTTTTCTAATTTTTAGATCATGCGATGTAGCACGTCAAAAGATATGCATATGAAAAGTTGGGCTCCCAGGAAGTTTAACTATGTTTTCACATACTTAACCAATTTTGTAGTGTGGTAGAAAAAGCCAAGTGAACATTTTTATGATGTTACATCTCACACATGTTAAGGTGTTAAGATAGTATAATAATATTGGGTTTTTAAATATTTAAGATAGATGATTTTTGCTAAATTTGAGATCATGCACTAAATCATGACTAAAGTTATAGATGCTCAAAGTTGTCTTCTCAAGCATATTTTGACATGGTTGGATCTGTGATAGAATATTTTTATAAGGAAATTTAAAGGTAATATGTATCACACATGTAAAGGCTTTATAAGCTTTGTGTAACATGGTTTAATTCTCCTATGTGAGGAGATCATCTAGTCCAAGTTTGAAATCATGTGAGTAAGTGCAAAAGAAGTTATTGAGATGCAAAACTGCCTACTCAAGAATATTGAAAGGGTTACCATAGTCATTTTTTAATGAGTTAAATATCGATCAAAAACAATGTTTTGCATTGATCTAAAATGTCAAGAATCAAAAAGATGAGGATAAGTGCACAATGTTTAATGGCAGAAGCAATGTATAGGATAAGGATCTAATGGTGAGCGTGTGTCAATATAGTTTGATTGAAAGATGAGTATTGAAAATTAAATTCCTAGTTGATCCATAGAGATTGACATAACATGTTGAGTGAAAATTTTAAGATTACATGAGATGAGGTCAAAATGATCAATTTTTAACATCTAGCATTGGTGGACTATATGTTATATATTGAATAATATCGATGGTGCATATTTGATCTAAGATAAGAGTTAACAAGATTCAAGCATTATGTTTGAAGGCTAACTTTGACTGTTGCTATTCAAATATTTGAATTTAACATAGGAAAAACTAGATATCTTTATTTTATCCATATATTTTTATATAATTCAAATTTTATGGTGATATAAAAAGAAAATAAGAAAAGGACTCTATGGTGCATCTAATGAACCTAATTTTAAGATCTAGAAGGGAGTACAATAAAATATATTGAGCCTAAAAGTTTATTGTGTGTTTGTGATTATTCTGTAAGTGACCCAAAAAGGATATTTAAGCTTGTATTGATGTTATTTTGATTTATTACAATGAATTAACTATTGGAACATGTTATAGACTCTGTAAAGATGTTATGTGTGGATTTTGGAGGTGTGATCAATCTATATTGAGTATAAACAATGCTTAATAAGTTGACTATGTGATCATTCAAGGTTAATGTGTGTACCAAGTCAGGGTTTGAGTTGTTTGAGAATACAAAAAGGTGAGATAAATTGACTATTATCATTTGAAGATGTTGAATGGGACTTTAAGAGTGTAACCATGTATTTGAAAGTGGTCTTATGCTCTTTTTTGGCTCAAGCGAGTGATAAAGGAGTGAATGGGCTCATATGAGACCTATATGTAGCTACTTAAGGGTGACCCATAGATGTTATAGCCAACCTATGAATATTTTATTAAGTCATGTATTCATGTAAAATATTTCTTAAGGGTTAAGGCATGCTTAATGGCTAACAAAGGTAGTGATTATCAGGATTACTCTATAAATAGTGAAACCAAAGATGATGGGTTCTAGACATTGTGTGAGAGACTAAGGAGTGATTAGAGAGAGTATTGTGTGTGTTTTATGGAGTGAATGATGGGTAGAGTACCCTAAGAATGAGTTAAAGAGTAGAATATATTGAGGACTATTTATATGACTTATTGGTCATATTTCTATTAGTAGAATAGAGAGCTTGTTATTTGAGTGTGAGCAAAGGAAAAGTCTGATAAGCAAAGGTCCATCATTAGGTGTTGTTGACATCATTTCAAAGGTGGATGTGTTCATAGGTTTTTTTATGGTAGCTTAGCATCCAAGGTGGTTTTAGCCTCCTTACAAGGTAAAACTTGATAAAATGTTTGGTTATTATTACAGCTCAACTAGACATGTGTGGTAGCACCTTGTGGGATTGGAGTCTCATTAAATAGGGATTTTAGTTCCTTGATCATTTATAGATGGTCTAAATTGGATCTTGTTATTATAGGATAGTAGTCTAAGTGTAGGTTATAGTGGGTTTTATTCCCCAAGAAGGTTTTCCACGTATGTCTTATGTTATGCGATTCATCTTGCATTATCTCTTTTGCTCATTGATATGAATAATATGTATGTTTCATGAATAATTGTGGTAACTAATTAAGTATTTAATTAAGTTAGAATTGAAGTTGGATTATTTGGGCTCATTAATTCACCCCTAGTTATTATACCATTGAAAATAAGGTATTGATCAAAGAGTATATATCCAAGGTTATCCCAAAAACATGTTAAAGACCCCTGTAGAAGGTATGATTGAGGAAATAGTAACCACATGTGTGGGACTAACCTATAAAATTAGATCAATCTTACCAAGAATATTTTGGGAGGTCCCATTAAATGATCTAACTAATTTGGTAGAGGGGTGTAAATCATTATGAGTATAACCCAAATGTGTAAGTAATGTCATGGTGAAAAAATTTTCACTTTTTCCATTATCAATCATAACACTATATATGGGGTGTTTATCAAGGTATGATTAAATGAATAGAGAATGAATATCAAAGTCTTCATCCTTGATTTCACTATCATTAAAGGAAATTGGAGGTTTCTAAACGAAGGAGGTATATTCCCCATGTAAGTACCAATAAATCATATAGTGTGTGTCCATAATGTGATGGAGGAGGTTGTACTTTATATGCCATTTATACTTTTGGTTACTTATTATAATGGTCTTGAAAGGATTTCTAAATATATATTTTTCATGGAGGTTGTGAACCTGGTTCCTTTGGAGGATCAACAAATGTAATTTTTTGGTCATCAAAGAGGTCCTAGACCTTATGCTTCAATGTAAAAAATCTATTTTTAGAATGCCTAGGAACTTGGTGATAGTCAAAATAAGCATTTTCATTATATATTTTTGGTTGAGGTATATTTATATCAACCTCTATAGGAGGGAGAGATATAAGATAACACTCTATCAATCATAGGAGTAACAAAGTAAGAGGCTTACATAAACATGTAAATTATCCCCATGGTACATTAGATAAAAAATTTGATTATGATGCTATGAAATACATTAACCATGGTGGTTATTTCCTTTTTAGGCTCAAGAGCTTTTATCTTATAACTTAGTTTGATTGTAAATTTAGTACTAGATGCAGAAATAGCCAGTGTGTTTTCCATGTATTTGATCTTATTCAATGAAATAATCTTCATTTCATAGTATTTTACAACATGGCATAAGTCATCAAACTATTAAAAATTCTTGAAAAAAATGGACTCATGTAAAGGAGAAATCAAAATTTTATTGAAATGTTTTGTAACTCTTTATCAACCATAAGATTGGTCATGTTAGCCAACATTTTCTTCTACCTTAATACATATTCATTGATAGGTTCATTAGTTCCTTGTTTTATCTTCATAATTTGAGAATAAAAACCCTTTTAGGTAATGTTAATACAAAATTATGCCAAAAAATAATTTGCAAGAGGTTTGAATGTTTCCATGGATTGGATAGGTAATTCATAAAACCACCTCAAAGGATAGTCCTTGAGGCCCTTTCGAAATAATTTTGTCAAAATTGTATCATTAGAGGCATAATTAAGGCATGCCACAAATACATATTTGATATTATACTTGGTATCACCCTTTTCATCATATAATGTGAACTTAGGTACAATAAAAATAGTTGGAAAATGGTTTAAATATATCTTTGGTGCAAGAAGGTTATGCAACACATATTGTAAATCAATGGCATGTGAAGAATTTGAATCCTTTTTTCAATGTTTGTAACCTTATCCTCCAAGTTTTTGATAACCTGGAGAAGAGATTGAAGTGTAGACCCATTTGGATTTAGATTATCCATCTGAGTAGTTACCAAAGGGGATGTAAACATTGTTTGGATAGTCAATGAAATTGGTATGTGAGTTTAACCCATGGTATAAATATCAGTTTCATAGAACAAATATTTAAACACATAATATATGACCCCACTAGATGTAGGTGGATTTATAAGTGTGGGTTGTTATATTAACTTCTAAGGATTCACCATTTTGAGGTGAGTCAACCTTGCTTTTATCTTGTTTACTTATTTCATCTCTTGTAACATACAAAAATGCATCTATTAAGCTCTTGTTATTATTTATATGAGTAATCAATGGTTCTCTATCTTTCATTTCAAAAAATGTTTTTACACTAACAATTTAAATTTCTTCATAAATAATTTTTTTTAAATTTGTTACAAAGTATAATAATAAAAAAACCATTATTTGTCCTAGGGTTTTATGTTTAAAGATCTGGTTCAATATTTGTTTAAACCTAACTTGGATGTATATCCACTTGGGTATATAGGGTTAAGAATATATAAATAATAGGCCACAAGGTTGAATATTAGATCTAAAGTAGGCCAATTAAATGCTAAACTCAAATATACCATATACTTGATTTATTAATTTGAGATAAGCTATTAATGGTAAGTAAAACTATGTTAGATATATAAAATAATAGAAAACAAGCTACTTAGTTGGATTTGATGTTAATGTGGATATGGATTTGAAATAGGATAAAAATAGGTGGGAAGATATATATGGAGTAAGTGTCAGATTATAGATCTAGTGTTATTAGCTATCTAGACAATTATATTAGTTGTAGAGAGTTACATCAATACTACTATCTGGGTTCAACACTAGTGTCTTATATACAATATCTATTAAAATAATATTGAAACACCTAGATTATTATGGGTTTTGATTCACCTTTACTCTAGTGTATTCAGATCTAGGCCATGGACTATCAGTCCTTGTGAAATGGCAAAAATCAGAGCTTTCCATCTTCAATATGACATGGAGGAAAAATAGGTTAGTGGCAACATGGTGTCAATCTAACCCCAATGACCCCATTATTAAATGGTGGTGCTTACATATATACTAATGTATAAGATTTCCCTAAGATCATGTAGTTATCCCCTATGTGTTGGATTGTGTGTAAATTAAGTACAAAAATGACCTAACTTGTAACTTGGAAAATAAGACCTTATGCCTACTACTTTAGTAATTTAGACCTGTATATGCATTGTATATATGACTAGTATGGAAATATGGAAGATTTGATAAATTTAATTCTTTATAAAGTGATTTTGATAAGTGAATTAGTATTTTTAGTCTAATTTGTAGTTGAGGAATGAAATAGGGTTGATATTATATTTATACCAATCTTATTGAGAGATAATTCTCATTAAAGCACATAGGTTGACATTGGAATACATTTCATTTGAAAATTCTATGACTTTAAGGCACTAGATACTTGTATCAAGGTAGGATAACAATAAAAATGCTACTGTCTATCCCAAATATTAGTGTCCAAGGAGTATCAAAATAGGTATATGCCTAGAACTTGTAGACATGTAGATAAATACATTTTAAGCAATATAGGAAAGATAAGATCTCTGTGTAGTCAATATAAGACTGGTCAGACTAAAATATAGGCCAAGGGGCACAATATAGAGTAAATTTGAGGTTTATATAAACAAGGAATGTGTAGGAGTAAGAGGAAAAACCAAGGTTTGAGTTTGCAAAGTGTATAATATTGAGGTGATACATAATCACAAGGTATCATCTACACGACTATATTCTAAGTAATGTCTCAATCATTACATTATAACTTACTTTTGGGTAGAC
This sequence comes from Torreya grandis, assembly GCA_037957365.1. Classification (NCBI taxonomy): domain Eukaryota; kingdom Viridiplantae; phylum Streptophyta; class Pinopsida; order Cupressales; family Taxaceae; genus Torreya; species Torreya grandis. Next base: position 715,811 of record JARHVA010007060.1, read on the forward strand.
ATTGGATACAAATAATGGAATTTGTCCCATATAAATTACATCAACATGTGTAATTCATACATGATGGGCATTATGGATAATTCCTATTGATCATAATCCCTTTAAATTTTTCAAAATGATATATTTCAACATGGAGGATATTCTTAAACTGGCACTAACAAAAAAACATTCCACTTGAAAGTATACCAACTTATGAGATGAGTGAATCATTAAAAATAATTCATTTACTTAAATAAACTCATAATCCACTAACTAATGTGGTGCACATGGGTGTATATCTAGAACAAGAACCATTATCAAAGGAACTAATGATATAAAAACAACAATAATATCAACCATTTGAGTTTACTTCGTTGGTTAACGCTAAACAAAAATATGGAAAATTTTAAGATTATTATGATTGTGATGATGATGTACCTCATTATATGATATATGAACACTTTCAAAACTTAAATTTTGATCCAATTGAACATATTTTGCATAACTTATTCACACTTACAGATTCTGGTACATATAAGCTAACTCCATCTCCAAAAGATACAAAACTAAATATAAGGGAAAGATAAAAGTAACATATGAATAAATAAATTATTTTTATTCGCTCTATCTCTCTTAGTTAAAATATTTAATCTAACATTACTATGGATAAATTTAAATACATCATGTGAATAATCTAGAATATTCATATAAGTCTCCTCAACAAATATTAAATTTTATAATAAAGTAAGATGCTTTGCATATAATAATTTATATGTTACTTGAGCATAAGATGATATATTTACCTCCTAACAGACATAGACTATGAAATAAATTCATCCATAAATAGGGATCACCATATTGTAATTCTCATCAGATCACCAACCATAATACAAATTGATGTGTGGCATTGTAATACTAAAATCATAAGTACAAAAATGAAGGATACATATAGATTATGCTATAACAAAATAAAAAAGCTCTGATTTATAAATTTTCAAAATCAAAACGTGTAATGGGGTATACTTATAAAAAACCATGCCATAAATATCTAACTATTAGAACAAATATTTATGGGGTATATTTTATACATCTCAAGTTTGATATAAAAAATTGTGATATAATTTGTAGTATTAGGCTTTTTTTATAGTTGGAACATAATGTCGACCCCACTATTACCATAATCCATTGGGTATATTATTCTACCTATAGCATGTGGACCAAATTTCATTAATACCATCATATTGTTAATGAATCAAAAAACAAACCTAACCTTTCATCTCATCTAGTATTGGTATATGTGTCTCATTTTCCAATTAAAAGATAAATAAATTCATATTTTGTATATGGATACAATGATAAACCCATATAATTAGTTTACAACACTAAATTACCAAAAAACATTAAAACATTCAAAATATTAAATCATAAACAACGGTGGAAAACAAAGGAGGAAATAGGACCACTAGACAATCCTTTATCTTCCAAATGGGAGAATAATTTCTTTTAATTCTAGTTAAAATTCAAGAATCCAAAAATATATAATAAAATTAAATATTACAATAACATTCAAATGAATTCATAAATACAAAAAATATTCAACATTCACATGTTTACTAGTTCCTTGGCATCTTATTATTTACTATATGTTAGTGGATAACATACATTTATTTTATATATACACATATGTTTCATGCATACTTTAGTTTGATACAAAGATACACCAACTACATGATACTTGCACATACATATGCTAGACCTTTCCTCTTCCCATGTGGCATAATATGCTAGGGGATCTACTTATTGGATTATAATTCATACAAGTTACATTAATTTATGATCCCTTTTACAATATCATGATGAGCTTTTATACTAATTCTTACACAAGTATATGATCATGTTTACATATTTCACAATTTAGTCAATATACTAAGATACATGAAATTTTTTGATAACACATATATGCATGGACTATAATTAAATGCTTATGTTGGTTGTTTATAATTCATTCATTCACATTGTTAGTTCTTTGAGTGTCTTTTTTTGCTTGTTATTGTCTTGATTTTGGAACATTTCAATAAGTTTTATAACTTATTGGCCCCTATGTCACTATATGTTAATTTATTTTAGTTTTTATATATTTGAATATGCCACTTTTCTGGTCTCTTTAAACCCCCTTTTGTGTGACATTGTGTTCTCTTGTGTGTGTGCTTGACTATTTTCCTAGATTCTATGGTTAATTTCTAGACCTTGACATGATCCATATTATACATATTAAGTATTTTTGTTATGAAATAGTGTACACACACACACACACACACACACACACACACACACACACACACACACACAATTATATATGCTAATCTTATATAATACATGATTCATACACAAAAATTATATAGTTATTTTTAAAAAATTAGGTAAGGTAGCTACCAGATTCCATTCATTTCACCTCAAAAGATGGGGTGTATGGTCAGCATCTTATTCATATTGCACCAATTTTTAGAGTTGGGACAAAGTTTTTCAAAATTATGACATATATTATACACAATTATAGATCAAAGGTTAAATTTTGATATATAATTTATCTTGAGATAGATTATAGGTCCATATTCCATGAAAGTTCACTATAAATCACAAATACATATTCAAACTTATTTACCAAGAAGCATTGATACTTTTCCAAGAAGCACTATTTTCACTAGGAAACATCATTTTGAGCCTTTTTTGTCTAAAAAAGCTAGCTCATTTTAGTATTTTGGTTGAGATTAAACACCATCAATGTCTTAACACTACTTAAATTTTGTAGTTTGATTTATTTATAACACTTACTTGGATTTTATTGTATTGTCACTTGAGTTGTGTGATTGATATTTAATGATCTTAATATCCTTTCACAACTCACCCTTGCACCAAATTATGGTAGTACTTACCTTTCAATCTCCCTCTTCAAATAACCAAGGTTTAATTTTTAACCTATCTCAGCTTCAATACTTCATAATAAAGCCCATTCACTAATTGAAAGTACCAAGGGAAAACATGATTGCATTAAAACATAGGTGTACTCATTCCTTTCTCTATTTATTTTCAAACATTTAAGTATTTCAAAATTTTAAATCATATGCACTAATTTATTCCATGGAAATATACTTTTTACAATTAATTAACCAAAAATAAAATTCCTTAGGGTTCAAGCAAAGGCAAGGTGTGTTTACACAATCAAGTACACGTTTATTTATTTTAAACTAGTAATTTCATCCTTATGCATTACTAATTAAAGTGTAATAAATGTATATATAAAAATATTATTTATATATCATCTTAGTATTATATACTTGGAGAATGACTATTATAGATATATCCTTCAATTATATACCTCCTTGTTACTGAAAGGCTCACATTTTCTATCTCACTTTTCCAAATTATTTATCTTATGGTCTAACCCTATAATGTTTTGATGATATAAATCTCTTGCACTATATATAAAGCCTAAAAATTTATATATATCCTTCACTCTTGATTTAATATACTTAATAGCCTCCTATCCTATCAAAAACTTATGTCCTACATAGGTACACTTGCATTGATGCAAGTTTCCAAATTTTTATCAATTGTCTATTTTCATAACATATTGGTTGGACTAACTTTTTTATTCAAACCTACCATTATATATTTATAAAATATGTGGTATGAACATAAATATAATCTAATTCATTATTCATCTAGTAAATACCAAGTGAGAACTTATTCAAACTCATTCAATCTATTTCATAACTCAGTTATATGACCCTACTCTTCCCTAATTTCATATTAAACATAGGATCAGTCATATTACAGGTATAAAACATTAAAATAAAAACTGATGAATAATATTTTTCAATTTTCAAGATATATAATTGTATTACCTTGAATATAGCATATTATACCCTTGTGCACACACAATCAAAAACATTTGGGAGACATATATATGTATAAATACCTATTTATAGTATTTTATATTTAGGTAACCCTAATTGATAGAGGGCTCATTGATTTCATCTTAAATTTTTGATCCCACTAACACATTTTTTGTAAGGTAAAAAAACCTAAGGTGAAGAACTAGTGGTTCGATCCATAAATAATCATCTACAAGATATGCATGTGAATAAATACATTAGTATAAAGGTGACAAAACACATAAGAAGATCCAGTGGTTTCTCCAAAATATAGTGAGTATTTCATACTAAAAAATTTCATTGACATCAATACACATGCATCAATTCAATTGTCCTAATTTTGATGAAAGTGTCTAGTCATCCAAAAATAATATTTCTAAATTATGATGATTTGATACTAATATTGTTCTCTCATGTTTCCAACTCTTTATATCTCATATATACCTAATAATTTGAATATAAATAATTATCATCTCTTCCTAGTGTTTATTCAATCAAATTACTCTTTTGAATGTACTTTCTATATTTATCATAACTTAACATTTTAATTTAGAATATTCATTTATCTGATTTTTCAATTAATTATATTGATTTAAATTAATTCTATTCATCTTTTTGTGTAAGCTATCATAATTTTTTACAATCACCCAAAACACTTTTAAAGGGGTTAAACAATGGGGTCATTCGACATGTTTAACAATCCTAATTCAAGGAAATCCTAAAATATCCACTATATAAATACAATTTCTACCCATTTTTTCACTAGATGATGGCAAGAGGCTTTTATCATTAGAAACATCAAAATATCTAAATGCACATTGAGATTAAAATACCTATTATCCCAATCATGAGTTTATATAAAACCTAAGAATCCATTATTTTGGTTGAATATAACATCAAGGTCATGAGTAATTTGTTCAAACACATAATCACACAAGGATTGAACCAACATATAAAATTTCACTAGTATTTTACACACACCACTATAGCATGGGAGAAATACATGTAGTTTGATTATTATTTGGAGTATTGGTATGTAAAAAATTATTAACACACTAAGTGTTGACGTCAAACACATCCCCATACCCTTGCATGTTTCCTACATTTTTATTATTTATTTCCTATTGTCATTAAGCTAGGTTTTGAGTGAATAAGAAGTAATATATCAGTTCCAATGTGAAGCAAATACATCTACATATATACACATGAACTATAGGTTAAGCCATACATATTAAAATTTACATAGAGTTTAAAATCTCTGAATGATAATCCTCACCCTATATACATTAGTGTAGGACATTTAATTCCAAATAGCATGGCCTTCTCCCAAGATAATGTGGATCCCTATCCCTATTTCACATCATCCTCTCACAATATCAAAATTACTTTCATAGTCAATATTATAGTCCCAAAAATATAAATAAAACTAAGTCATTTATTTATTATATCTTTCCCCTTTCAACACATTTCCAAAAATAGTATGTTAAAAATTAGTTATGTGTATTCTTTGTATGTCTTATGTAGTATGATTAATTTATGAGTTGTTCTTAATTATATCAACACCTATTAATCCAAATTTATATAAAATAATGATAAATATACCAAATGAATGAAAAAATTATGATTATTTGTATTAGAGACAACTCTGAATTGTTTCCCACTATCATCAACCCATGGAATGTGTCTAAGATGACCTAATGGAGATTCCAAATATTAAAAATAGTTGTTGAGTATTCTTGGACATTATTAGTAGTGGATGAAACTTATAATAATTAAAACTATCCAACCATTATCAATATACACCTAGGATTGAAAATTAGTGATCTGAGATATGGAAAATGTCTATGTAGGGTTTTTGAAGGTTATTGTATAGGCTAGGCTAATCTTTAATAATTTTATCTAGGAGATGAGTTTCTCAATTCATCAAGTTAATGTAAAAATAGAGTAAAAGGTTTGAACACAAGTCAAATGTGTTGCTAATGTCCAAGTATGTCAAAGTGTACCAAAGTTGATGTTTCTAAATTATATGATACCAAACTTAGGTGTATATAATTACATTATCTGTACACGTGTAGATTAAAAAAATTATAATTCAATGGAGAAATTTTGTTGGAACATATTCTTTGCCACATAAAAAATTCAACATTAAATGATTAATAATGAGACACATGTCATCAAAAAGTGGACCCACATAAGTATCTAATGATTAAACCATATATGTCAGGATGAATTACCAAGTGTGTAATTTTACTTATGGAGTTTGAATTAAATTTTAAATACCAATAATCCATAAAATGAGAAGTAATTAAAAACCAATTAATGATAATACCTGTAATTAACACATTGCCTAAAAATCATATTATTTTACTATATACAACATCAATGATTACACTTGTACTTTGTATTACAAAGTATCTAAATTTGATTCAAACTCACAAAGGGAAAACCATGCCATTGGCATACCAGTTAGAATTATCATGAAAAAATAACATAGAAAAATGTAATGCATTAATTTTAGGTTTTGCTATACTTTTAATTTAAAATTTAAGTCTATTAAATTATAAAGTGACTAGCAATTTATAGTCAATCAAGTCCTTTATGTTTTTCAAACAAAGGAAGAAAGGTTGGTTCCATAGAAATACATGGTGCCAAATTTAAAAATCTATTTTCATAAAATAGAAAATGAAAGCACTTCTCACATAAATTATCATCATACAAATGTTATGACCAATATAAATTCTATTCCTCCCATAGATAGTACCACTGCTAAATCCGTATTAAACATAAAATATTTATGATAACCTTCCATAATAGTGGTAAATTAGACTATCTTATAATTATTTCCCATGACATGTAGTATGAAATTTTTATAATGGTAAAAAAACATTTATAATTTCCTATATAAAGCAATTATGTAAGATAATGTTTCCCAAAATGAAAGTAAAAACTATGTATGGAAGAAATTTGATACATTATAATCATATGATCATTTGATGATAAATTAATTTGATTACTTATCCATGACAAGGCCAAACTATCTTTAAAAGAAGTGCATGACATTGAATGTGATGGGCACTTTGGCATTAAAATATATTTAATATAATTTATTTTGAAAGGGTTACAACTAGCCTACAATAGACTAAGAATGTCAAGAAAATGTAAAATATGTGTGTAATTACAACTCCATATTAATATAATCCATTTCCTTCATGTGAGGTATACTTTATTATTTTATCCTGGCCTTTTTTCATTCAAGAATTTCATTTTGGTAGCCAAGAAAAACCTAGTATCATCAAGGGACCACAAGTTCATCATAAAAAAAACTGAATATGTTACAAATTGGATCAAGGAAATCCATTTAAATACCTCTATATGATATATAATGAATAATTTTATCTCATGATTTAGACTTCCCCCAATAATCATTAAAAATAATGGGTCATATTTTAGTTAAGAATTTGTGCTAAATATAAATTCCACTACACATTTTCCACTCATTATTTTCCATAAGGAAATGTACAAGTAGAGGTAAAAAATAAAATAATTGTTAAAATACTAAGAAAAACATGGTGAAGGTTAGAATAATTAGATTATATATGCCTTATGGGTATATTTCACAAGTTCTTACACACCTACATGGTCTACTCTTTATTACCTTGTCTATGGTTTTGAGATAGTATTGTCTTTAGAGTTATATATACTATAGATGTGGGTTTATCTAGAATATATAATCAAATAAAATGGATATAAATAAAATTAATTACATCAATTCAAAATGTTTTACAACACATAAATCCATGTTCTCAAAAATCTATGAGTTTATTTAAATTACATTAAGAAATCATAAAAAAAATCAAGCTAGATAATTTGAAATTAGTGATTCAATGCTACATTAAAATCAGAATATCATTAATCTAGTAGATAAAGTAAAGGTAAATTATATCCGAATTGCCTAGGGTCATTTTTTATTAAAAAATACAAGGGGGCTTAATATTTTAATTTCATCTGAAGGGAAACCTATGAAAAACCTTGTGAATTTTATGCATTTACATCAATTTTACACGTGTATCATCCAAAAAATAAAAAATTATAAAAGTAAAATGAAATATTCAAAAAACATAAAACCAAGACATATGAATGACATGTTTTTAGGTACACATTTATTTTATGTTATTTTTCATATACATTGTGGATAAAATATCCATTTTCTATGCACATTATTTTTTCATTAGACATGAGTGGAATGTAGGGCATGTATGTTACATGTGATACATGGAAATATAAATGTGTGAAAATATTTACACCCATGAAACCTTTCTTCATTTTCATCATGCCTACACTTAAAGTATATTCATACATTCTTAGGTTATATCTTTATATATTGGTTGATTGATCTTAGTAGATGATAAACATAGCTTCTTATTACTCATATTTTATATAGTGCCATTTACTATGGATATTGTGCTTTGAAATATTGGACAATGAAATTGTTGTATTATTTGAGATACTATTATTTATCCATGCATGTTTGATATGATTATTATGACATTGTGTGATCATTGATGTGGGTTATACTTGGTATTATATTGATTATATATGCATAAATTTATATAATACTATTTCTTAACCTCCAATTCTCATGTACATCTCATAAAAAATAATACTAAGCAAACATTACATTTTATATGTATTAAATTAATTTTTACAATTGGTTTTATAAAAATTTTACTTGTTTTATAGTGAAAAGTAAGCTATAAGAGTATAGACAACATCAAAATTTATCAAGTATATTCATATCATGTTTTTATGTAAAATTTAATATCATATGTATTGTTAAACTCAAATATAAGCCTATAATTTGGTTCACAACATCCCTTATAAATTAAATACTTATATAAAGTATAGTTTCCTTTTCAAAATCAATTATTTTCATACAGTTCAAGTAATAAGTTATAAAAAATATATAAACCACCAAATTATTGTGATTTTTTATTTAATAACTTATTTGAGTTTTAAAAATTTATCACAAAAGGTTATAAACATAGCCAAAACCATAATCCTTTAAATGGTTTAAGATTTTAATCACTAATTAATAAATGTGGAAGGATTGATTCACATTATAACCTTATTTTTCATCCTTATCTAGTTGTGGGTGAGAGTAACCTCTCACTCATAGGTCTATAAGTGTCTTCATAATTATGAAATTGATCTATAATATCCCACTCTTATTAACAGTTATAAACTAGCTTTTTTTTATATAATTACCAAAGACAAACTATGGCCAAAAGAAACCAAATCAGCTACAACCAATCCAAATCAGCTTATTGAAGGAAACTATATCAAAATGAAAGATACTTCTAATCTAAATCAACTCACAAAATCATTTAGCTAAAATTTAAATCTATAGAGTCAAATCAAGTCACAAAACTATTTAACTCAATATGAAAACTACATCTAGTTCAAATCGACTCATAAAGACAAGTTAAAAAACATGATTTTAGATTTTCCTTTCCATAACTTAATAAAAATATTTATAAATGATTTAATCCTCTTGCTACTAACTTATAACAACACATAAGTTTTAAATCCTACTTTTATTTCCATGGTCAACAATTTATAACCATCAAAGAGAAGGCTATGAACAGATTCATGGCATAAATTAAAAAACCATTTTAATATTTGAACAAAAATTCCATTTTTAAGATTCGTTACTTTCTTTGAAAAGAACCAAATTTTATTTTTGATTTCTACATATTCATCTCAACTAGATCTCTAAAATTCCTTTCTTGTTTCTACTCCTTATGTGTTTCCCAAAGATGTGTACTCTTTTTTTAAACCATTTTTCCATGCAACATTCTCCACCAAATTAATAGTGAATGACACATCCTTCCATGTCCATTACACCATTTTTTTCCACCATTCCAATATTTTGAAGATAAATAGGATAGTGTACAAGGATTTTTACCCAACATGCCAGAAATAATAATTTTCCAGTAGGGTTTCACTATGTCCGCACAAGTAAAGTGTTCCACCACAAGACACACATTGAATCCCAAAATACAAAATAGCCCTAATAATTTCATTATTTTATTCCAATAATTATGTGGGTTGACTCCCAAAGGTTATAAAACATAAAATTAATTTTCCTCTAATGAACTCTTATAGATTAGGTTTAGATTTAAAATAGGATCGATATAGTTTAAATCCAAAATATTTAATATCAAAACCTCTTATGTTCAAATTATAATCCCATACCTTTTTAGTTTCAAGGATAAAATCTTATTGCATAATTTATGTTTCAATTCCACCATAATAATGTAAAACATCCACAAACTGCCAACCTTATTATATTTCCAAGTTGATGACTAGATTTTTTAGTTGAAGGCCAAAATATAAACTTGGTTTTTGCATACATTATAATTTATTCACATTTTTTACAATAAATCAATAAACATACATATTCAATTTAAATTCAAGGAACACTTAGAGTTACATATACATAGAAAACACTGGAGTTAGCATATATCAATAACTACTTAAATAGATGCATAAAAATGAAAATAAAATTAAATACAACCCATAATAACTAATAAAAATAAGACATGTGTGTGAGAGTGTTCTAATATGATTTGAATACTTACAACTATCACAATAAATCACCCTCTCCCCTATGGTCTCTCCCTCTAAAAATTTCATGAGTGGTGTACCTATCCTACATCAACCTTAGTTACAAATGAGTAGTTAGTCCACTTCCACATACATGTCAAAAATAGCATGACATTTATAAAATACTAACTCAATAAATAAATTCATTAAATATAACCAAAACATAATATCAATATGCTATATATTTAACACAATTTTTTTTCACATTTTTTAATAATAGAAAATTATATAGTCACAAGTAAAGATATAGTAAATCTAAACTAAATTGCCTATGAATCATGTTTAATTTAAATTTCAAAGAAATAATAATAGTACCAAATCATCAATGTTTATAACATATTATTATCAAGGAAAAATTAGTATGTAATAATTGGACTCAAGATTAATCATCCTTCTCCTACTCACTTTTAGATTTTTCTCCTCATAGATCAAAACCCAAAATATCTATGTGAAATAATGAAGGGTTTATATAGATAATTTTGAGCCATTATCATGCATGTTGATTATTATTTTTATCATAGGATCCATGATATTCTATCTCTAATGGTCAATGTAATTCCTACTCAAATTCAAATTATATAAAATCTTACAATTCTTGTAGGATTCAAGCTTCTCTTCCTTAAATTTTTTTAAGGGATACTCCACTATGATATCCTATAATATACCACCATCACTTGAATAATTAATGATTGTCACACTAAGCACTCTCATCTAATCCACCTACCCCTTCCTTTGACTTTTCTTATAGTCAAATTGGACTTCATCTTAGGTTTAGTGATATGATTGATGCTTACTATGTCTATTATTATCCTCATGATTAAAACTATATCTCTCTTATTTCATCTTATCTAGGTTGATATCAGATATATATTACTCAATATGAAACTCACTTTGGATGGTATCCTCCTTAAGATGTCTAGTTCAACTAGATTCCTCCTAAGAACCATCCTTTAGGTTTCCTCCTTTAACCCAAGGGTATGTAAATTCATACTACCATAGGTAATATGAAAATATCTATGAAAACTATGTGGGTCATCATCTCATCTCATCCATTAGTTATTCATTAAAAAAATATCATACAAATCCTATAAACCTTGATATGTGAGTTATTTCTCTTTATACTACTTTCCTAAACTTCCTAGGTTCATTGGAAATCACAATGGTAGTACTTAAAATCATATCAATACCTTCATGATGGTGTGTATGGACTGGGAACATGACAATGAGATAATTTTTAATATCTTTTCTTGTACCATATAGGTTGAGTCCATGCATTGGTTTTATAATTACTTACATATTCTCTCTTTAGAATTTAAATTCTCATCAGTTATTTTGTCTATTTATTTTATAAATCAGTACCTTTCAATTATGGTATCAAGTTACTATACTCCATGACATAATAAAAATGTGAGTCAAACATTTATTTTTTCATTAATGGCATTCAACAATCCACTCTTATAGGAAAATAATTATTGATAACTATATATTTGATATGTTGACATAAGTATTGAGCTATGAGATTCACCTTGATATTATCAAGTATGAACCTCATCTTATGAAGTAGTTATTAATGATTATATAAGGAAAAAAAAATGTTTGAGGTTAGAGCTAGTCTCTAATCTTTGCCTATCAAAAATGCATCCTCTCATTATGATATAAATTCTAATAAATTTTGCATTAGAATTAGAGATTCTTCACTATATAATAAAATTAAAAAGGGCATCAAATTGATTAATTCTTAGAGTAAAATTTATTTTTAAAATGGTAATGGAAATAACAAGGTCAAGTATAGATAAAACCATTTTAAGCAAGACAATCTTGATCAAATTAAAGGAAATTATGATAAGTAATTTAACTCTTGAAATTTTGATGAGGTTCCTAAGGCCTTTCTTATTGAATAATCCATTCATGTATCTAGGCACAATTGGAATGTCTTCAATGAGCTTCTTCCTAACCATGATAAATAAAAGAAAAAAAATCAAAGGGATTGTATCATCATTCACATTATTTCTTCCTTTTATTTATGTCATTCCTGTCAGAATTTATCTAAGGATGAATTCAAATGCACTGGAGGAAATATTATTTCCTCGATCAACATTTTGTACTTTGAATAAAAAAACATTTTCAGAATGTGCTTAGGTCTAGATACCAACCATGCCTAAGTGACTAATAATTTTGGAGCTTGAGTCAAGATTTTGGAGTAATTAATCCCAAAGTTAGGTTCTGGGCCTACTATATCCTAGAGGATATTTATTCCCTTTCAAATAGGATATACATTGGGGCCTTCTTCACCTTTTATCTAATAAAATAATATTAATATTATATGAGAATGGTCTCCTTGGAGAGGAACCAATATGAATATTTTTTGAGGTCCCCTTCTTAACACCTTAGTTCTCACTGAGAGATATAAATAACCCTTTATGTTTATCCTCTATTTTCACCCATCAAATTAATTGATGTATTATCAATGATGGAGTTTCTTTTAACATCAAGCCTATGAGGATGTTTAATGCATTGGGAATCTATTGTAAGAATATTTAAGAATATAGCCATAATTGTTTTGTTTTTTAACAATGATTTCATCTTTGTGATGGGTAATGTAAATATTTAGGTTAATTTTTAACTTAATATGGATTAGATATATAATTATGTGTTAAAATTTTATTTATCATATAACATGATCTTGAAACATTATTGGATATGTTAGTATCCAAATTTTTTCTTCATCTACTTTTTGAGTAGTCAACTTTGAGCATGAAGGTAAGATTCATGTCATAATTATTAAAAATAACCCATGGTTTTGGTTGAATTTTAAAAATACCTGTAAAGAGTATTTTTCCATCGATATGCTTGTTTCCATTGATGAATCTTTCCTTTTCAAGGATGAAATTTTTTATCCTAATTAATACAAGAATAACTTCACTCTTTTAGTTTATCATCACTCTCACAGATGAGACTAAACTTGGGTTGCGTCATATGGTTCCTCTCCTAAAATATTTTTAGGCTTCTCACTTCTAGGGGATATGTTTTATAGGTATTATTCCAGATCAAAAATAACATTGAATTTTATTAGTGTAGTGAACACCTCTATTCTAAAGTGTGATGTTAAACATGACCCATTTAGGTGTTAATTTATACACCTTGAATCATGGTTAATCTATTAGGAGATATATAATGATAATATGATAAGTAAGGTATACCATAATGATTACCTTCATCTTCCTCATCAACTCATCCTTGAAATATTTAAGGTAATCTTATTTATATCTATTTTGTATTTTAGTGCCATAGAAGTGGGGTTTATTCCATAGGAACCCTTGATCCATATTAGTATTTTTTGAAACCAAGACCCTTACACTTGTGGTGTTGTGAGGCTATTTGATCCTAAGCCTCTAAAACTTAGTTATTTAGGTATATTAATTATAAAATCCATGGTGATATTAGGTGTGTTTATTATAGAGATCCACAAATATATCATTTGGATGTCATTACTCTCATTGCCTTGGTGATTTGAGGTGAATTTAACTTAGGGTGGAAATATTATTGGATTGATCACTTAAATAAATTCAATAGGATAATGGTCCTTATTTTTTGCACTACTCCATGAGGCACACCCTTTACTCTATTTTTAATCATGGCATGAGATATTAGGGAAACCAAACATTGGGTCTCTTATAATTTCTTTATGTTTTGTTGGGCTTAACTTATTTTGGCTTTGTTATTCATATGATATCAATGAATACTTTTAAATATTGTGGGTTTCTCATTATTTATGTAATGGTGGATTTATGTGTTCCTTTTGGGGTACATGAGTCACACCTTTGACACTTATTTTAAATTTAATAACTCCTATATAGGTTTTTTATTTCATGTCAATCTCATCAGCTAATAATTGGCTTATTGTCCCTATACCCTAAAACCATTTTACATGGATGTAACCTAAGATTCTCATTTTTAATTAAATTAATGTATCAATAAGCTATAATCACAATAATAGAATATACTATGATGTAAAATAGATCATAATATTGAGTATATAACAAATAAACTTCAATGGGAAAACATCCACCACCTTATAATAAGAATATAATTTTTAAATTTATGATATGGGGGAGTATTTTTCATCATTATTTATGGACATATGTAGGGACAATCATAATCCTTCATCCTAATTACGTTGGTCTAAAGAAATACATAACTAATTACTAAAAAACATAAAGGTCAAGTGTTTCATAATTTATCCCATGCATAAATTAATATATATTATGGGCTAATGTAATAACATGCCCTAATTTTTAATACCATGATGTCTTAACCATTTACTATTATTTTTACAATGTAATAGTCTTAGATAATTATTGCATGCCCCATTTCTATGTGAGGTCAACTCTTGAGTAATAATAATAGATAGTAATTAACTCATATGCCTATGTAATATTTAAGGTTTTAAATGAAATCATTGAGTGAAAATAAAATTTTTCACTCTCAAATTGAAATTGTGTATCAACAAAACTATCCCAGAATTACTACTTATGTTTTGAGTGAAATTATTGATCAAAAAGTGTAGTGAATAACTTCTAACGTGAAAAGAAATGTTTTATGGTATAAATTAATATATACCTATAATAATATTAAATATAAATCAGAAATTTTTTTTATCAATTTGAATTAATTCTTAAAACTACCTTTGTGTGAATTTTTTACTAATAAATAAATTTAAAATAAGTTTATTATATGGTAACTTGCATGAAAAGTTATTGAATAAATACATAAATCAAAAACTAAATAAACAAATTTAATAGATAAATAAGTAATAAATAACTATATTTATTAAATGATAATCTAATAAGAATTAAATAATACTTAAGTCAAACTCAAGATACAACTAATAGTACCACTTATACTAACTGATAGCTTTTTTGTCATCATGTAAGAAAACACTATTTGTTGATTAATAATATCTATAATTAGACAAAATTGGCATCCTAAATTCCATAAAAATATAAATTTACATAAATAATATTTAATTTCACTTGAATAACACTAAAATTTCACCTCATAACATGGGAACTTACTCAAGTGTTTATACATTGATTTGGAGTTAACTGGTAATTGACTAGTAGTTCTAACTATTTTTAGGAAATCATTAGAAAGTGTCCAAAAGTGACCAAATGATATTAAAGTTTAGGTTTTTACTATGTAAAACCTATGTTTAGATTAAAGGGATGATATTTTTAAATGATTTAAACAAATTTCAATAATTAACTACTGATTTGTTTTGATTTTGACTTTTTAAAAATAGAAATAAATAGGCATAAATATAGAATTATCTAAAAGTAACTATTGTGGATGATATGGGTTTTGAAAACTAAGTTATGGATAGTTCTTTGTGTCATCAAAAGGATTCTAGTGTTCACCTACTTATTAGACAATATCACCCCATATGGATAGTAGGACCATGCTTGTGTAGTGTCCTTAGTGTGGTGCTAATGTCCCCTTTATAGGATTCTTCATATTTTTAGAAGTACCTACACTTGTGTTTTTATGTCATGTTCTTATGCACACGTAATGCTCTGTTTTGTTCCTAGAAAACCTAATTTAGTGTGAAAATCTTAATCCTCCTTACAAGTATGACATGAGTAATAATTGTGTGTTTGTTAGTAGGATAGGTTAGATATCCTCAATATCCCACTCTAAAGAGAGTTGCCTACATACCAGTACTCCTAACAGGGATCAATTCTGATGGATTTTTCTCACCTAGTGTTTGATGCAAGTACAAGTAAATGCTAAAATGAGAGTGGACATAGATGCATTAAATGTGACTAAGCTCTGAAATATTTGAAATATGGGTTTAGGTCTATTACAAATCAAAATATGTATAAGTAGGGTAGAATAAGGATCAAATAATTTAATTTTTCTCCACCTATCTTTTATTTGAATGTGATTTTACATTCCTTTTCCATCTAGTGAATAGAGGTAAATTAGACTTGTATTTATAAATTTTTGTAGCTTGTGTAGATAATAAAACATTCTTAGGCTAACCTTAGGAAGGGCACACATTTGAAAAAGTACCTATTGTGAAGATCTAAGGTTAAGGATAGTAGTTCCCAACTGGGGACACTAGCGCTATGTGGCTTTAGTGTCCCAAATGTGGCATTAATTTCTTCTTGGTAGACTACTAAGAAAGTTGGGTTGGGATCTGAGATGATAGTTTTGAGATTATGTTTTGGTTAACTATAGGTGATTGTGGTATACTCAATTATTAGAAAAGTATGTCTAAGGTGATAAGATAGGTTTAGGGCTAAGCTAGGAATATTGTAACTCAATCAAAACTCTTAGCATATAATTACCACTTTTAGGAGATTACATTCCCCCCATTTATGATATTAATTTAGCAAATTTAAATGAATAAGATAAAACAAAAATAAGTGTACATGGACTTACCTTGGAAGTGAAGCCCTTGTAGCTAAGTCTAAGTGTGTTAATATAGGTCTGCATATGTTAAACATGATCTAAATCAATGTTCTATAATGAAAAATGCAAAAATTAGTCCTTACATAAGAGATGATCAAAAGTAAAAGACTATGTTAAAACAAAGTAACTAAGTTGAGTAAAGAGAGAGGAAAGGAATAAATACACCTCATCAGGTGCATGACCCTAATGATAACATATGTGTGGGTGTATATAGTGATCATATCATTGAATAATTTGGATTGAGTTGATGGAATGATCAATCCTCATAAAGGTGGCTCAATAACTCAATTTGGTTTTGAATCTATCATTTCCCACCACTACTCAATGGATCCTGATCTCTATGAATAGCTTGGATAAGACTATAAGTGTGTCTAGCTCTATCATGTAGGTGGATAAAGAACTCAACTAATCCATGAATCCATCATTTCCCACCTATATAATGTAGATTAACGTGAAATTTTACTACATAAAGTTCTAAAAGTATATCACTATGTATAGCCAACTATGTATTCAACTTCATAGACACTCAGGTATATTAGGTGGTTCTAGGCCACTCAAGAATGCCAACCACTATAGATGAAATAAGGCATGAATCTGGTGATAACCTAAAATGTGATAGAAAGTTTATAAAACATAGACAATTACATGAATTTTACCATTCTATATAATCAATTTGTGTGTAGTTGAGTATATATAAACTATGTGATGTACATGCCCCTAATCTAGTATTTGAGTATATTGAATCTCAACCAAGTGTTAATAATTGAATTTGTGTAACTAAACTAAATTTGGAGTGATTATTCCATACATGATGCCCCTAAATATGAGAAAATGGTATGGATTTGAGCTAAAAGGAATGTATCTAAGGTAAATATGAAGATAACTATAAAACCTATGACTATATCTATGTAAATCTACACTATACCTAGTATACTAGTCTAGTCAATCTAGACTATTCTAAAGTTGGGGATACCAGACATTAACACCTTATAGTCGATAGTAGTTCCCTATGGTGTTAGTGCCCCAATCTTGGTGTTAATTTATACCTAATTTTATTTCTATCTAAACTAACTTCTTAGTCTATCTTTTATTTTGTGTTTACCCTATGTCTAATGTCTAAATCTAAGCTTGTGTATTGAAATGTATCTATGAATAGAAATTTAGGAGCCTAATCTCTGTGACAAAACCATTTGAATTCCCCCTCTTTCAAGGGTAGTTATGAAATATGTGTAAGAACTTGCCTCTAATTAAGTGGCCCTATAAAATGTTTTAGATAGAGCATGTGCATGATATTCTAATATAATGTAAAAACATAACATAAAAATGTAAATTAGTATGAGCTTAAGTAGGTAATGTAATACCTATGTTGTAATCTAACATTACAAAAGGGTTTCAAGATAGATGTAATCAATGTATAACAATAAATATGAGTAACTACTTATGGGGATGGGGCATGACATCCATCAAGGCTCTCAAGTAAGAAGGATAGATACATGAGGTCCCATGTGGCATCAAAACCTAGTGTGTGTGTGTGTGTGTAAAAATCAAATACAAGTGTCATGGTGTAGAATCATACAAGGAAGCAAACATAAAAATACATGAGGCATGAAAAAGGTAGGCCAAGGGGACACAATAAAAGGGACATAGACACATGTCACTAAATCTAAGAATGAAGACATACAAGGTCATGTTTAAATGTCCACATAAGTAAGTAATAAATAATTTATCTTAGATCTACATATAAGGACATGTTAAAATTAATGCATATAAAATTAGGAAAGCACACACAAGGGACATGGGTACCTATCCAAGGCATACAAATATAGAATTGGAATAGATCCAAAGGATAATGGCATATTCAAATTCCCTCAATAATGGAAGAAGCATAGAAAACACAATCAAGTCTAATCTAGGAAATAAAAATGAAAGATTGTATAACTATATAGTATAAATCTATATAAAGGCCAATATGTATATATATTGAGTATAACTAGTGATAGTTGGCAAAAAATATGAACAATGAGGAGTAATGATCAATATCAAGATAAATAAATGCATAAACTAAAATGTATAATGTATAGTATGTAAAGATAAAACCTATGTATATAAATTATGTATGATATGCCCCCAAGTGGGTGGATGTATGAAATATATAAACATATATCAGTGTAAATTCTCCCAATGGTAGATGATAACCTATCTAGATCCATGTAGTGGACCAAATTCTTATCTAGAATCTGCAAGCACTTAACAATAAAAAGTGAAGTGTAAACTAACTATACTAGGATAACTAACAATATGAAATATCTAAAAAGTAGTATAAATAGAATTATAAATAGATAAATGCATATAGTCTATAAAAATTTGTGTGTGTTTTGAAATATTTGAATGTTTTTATATTTTTACATGTTATATTATTTTTGTGTTTTTTGAGTATAAGCTATGTACAAGTAATTAATTAAATAATATAAATTTAAACGAAATAATATGCAAATAAATTTTATTGTCTCTATAGACCCAAGAGCACATC
This sequence comes from Torreya grandis, assembly GCA_037957365.1. Taxonomy (NCBI): domain Eukaryota; kingdom Viridiplantae; phylum Streptophyta; class Pinopsida; order Cupressales; family Taxaceae; genus Torreya; species Torreya grandis. Next base: position 735,395 of record JARHVA010007060.1, read on the forward strand.
CATGAGATGTGGATAATCAAATGATGGATTGAGTGGAAGATTGTCTAGATTTGATAATGAACTACCAAACTCAAATAAGTCATCATCATCATGATCATCATACCATCATGATCATCATACCAATTTGTATGTATCAATGGGGCCTTATCTTTAGCATGAATCTAAATTTTTTTCATCTGAATGGCATGCTTCTCAACTATGTAAGATGTCTCTCATATGGTCCCAGGGTAAACCACATTAGACCATGGAGTATATATGTGAAACCTATGTTCTCATTTGTGTCATCATGTAAAATTAATACCATGTGTCCTTCATGGGTAAATGTCAAGCTTTGACTAATCAACTATAGCATACATTTCATGTAACCATGTACTACCAAGTGTAAACTTTATATGATCATCTCTACTCAAAATGAATAATAATGTATTAGACATTTTTAGGCCACATGTAACTAGTAATATAATATGTCCAATGGAGAATTAATAGTGTATAACATAGTGTAGATCACTCTACTGATAACCAATGTGGTGTAAAAACCCAAAACTATAAGTATTATGATCATATTCCTCATTATGGACACATGGGGAAGATATTTGTCTAGTAAAAATATCTATATATTCAATAGATCATTTCATGAATACCTATGTTGATGATAGCTCTATGACGATGCTTGTAACTATGAAGTAGCTTGTATCAATAATGTTGATGGTGTCTATGGAGGTTGAGGCTACATGATTTGGATGGTGCCTTTAGACTTAAGTTTATTTATTTTATGTTATAATGTTGCACATGTTTATATCATGCCCTACGAGTCTATGAAAGTGGAAAAATGGTTTCCCTTCCTATTAGGATAATCAGATAACTAATATGTGTCATTATGTGGGTAATATAATCAATCCTCTATCAACTAATAATTGTAAGATATAGTGTGGCCTATCCTATGAACTCCCTACCTAAATCTATATGACTAAATCAATATCCATGGATGTGACCATATGTACTAAATGGATCAGTGGATCTATTGTTGATTGTGTCTGAGGAGGGGATCTCATAGTTATAGAATTATAAACAATTGAGGTTATTAGTCTAGGGTAAGGTTTAAGTGCCTTTGAATTATCTATGTACTTTCCCAAGCCCACTAGTGTAAATCTCAATACACATAAATAATTATTGATGTCTATAGGTGGTTGATCATCCTTTGTAGTGGCATGTGAATCTATATCATAATTATGAATGTAAGCCTCTTATAATAAGTAGTGTTAAATAAACTATGAGGATCTCATCATCTATCATGAATGAGGATTTTATTATTGTGATAGGTTGTTCCTTTATAATTGGTGAAGGCAGTTGTTTTGGGAGAGGCTAGTCCTCTATTATTGGTGAAAATAGTTTTATGGGGATAGGTTGATCCTCTATCATTGGTGAAGTTGCATATGCTTTAAGAAGCTCTAAATGTGGTGTATGAATAGTCTTATTAGACACCCATACCTTATAATTATGAATTTTCTCAATGGGAATATGGTGAGGTGGGGGTTTGATGAGAATATGAAGCATCCCATCTGATGATGTACCTAGTGTAGGAGGTTCAATGAGACTATAATATCTAAATGGATGATTATATATTGGACATGTTATAGACACCCATTATGAAAAAAATTAACACATCTATGAAGAGTGTATGGTACAACCTCTATATCATGTATCTAGGGTCTCTTGAGTAGAAAATTATAATTAAAATGGTTTGGCATCACCTAAAAGTGTGAAGATAATATCATTGGTCCCACTATAATGCCCACTATTATTGATCCCAATGTCTATCTAGGAATGTCATCAAATGCTCATATGTTCTTTTGTGTATTTTAAATAGATTCTATATAAACCCCCATGGTTTGTATAAATGTGAGGTTACATATATTGAGCCCTGAACACTATTAATGAAAACTCATTTAATAGATGTTTGGTTGATTTAAAATTGAATAAAAGTGTCAAGATCCGATCAATTATTGATTTTGAAGGTAAATTATCATTGGAAAAATATATCACATCCTCCACATACTTGATAATATTCATGATAGATGAAAAATAGGATGGCTCAGTATCACAAGGCATAGATGTGTGATTAAGTGCTTGAAATAGAGTATTTTTTAATATTGTTAAATTTTACAGTAATTCCAATATAGATATTTTAGATGGTGTATCCCTCAATTGATCCATAATATTGAATTCTCTTTGATGATATCTAGGTGTTATTTTAGTCTATTGGGGGAGAGAAGGGATGGTAGGGTTATGCTACTCTAGTATAGGCTAAAGAGGTACCTTGTTCTACCTAGTGATAGCTCAAAACACATGATCTACTATTTTATTAGGATGAGTATTAGAGGTGGGATGAGAGGATATATAATCATGTGGTCTAGGTGGAGGTAGAACATAAGGATTCCTTTGAGCCCTTGATGGTCTAGTAGTAACTAGAGGTAGATCAAAGTGAGATATATAGAAATGATTTGCAAAAAATGGGTTTCATATGATGGAGGAAAAATATGTAGAACATAATTTTATTTAATTAAACCCATGTTATTAGTAACATACATGTGTATCTATAAATAGTTTATGATAGATATGCTAATCAAAATACCAAGCTTTATACCATAAACTAAAAGATGGATTCCATCATGATAATCATGGTAGCAGGATATAAATTGAGACTAAGTAATTACTAGGAATTTCAACCCTAAGGTTATCTAGGGTTAAATTTTTAAAATATAGGGTTTCTTTTCACCAATTTAAATTATATGTTAAATAAATTTAAACCTTATTGTTAAAATTTGATTTAATTTAGCTATATTGTCTAAAAAATAGAAAATTAGAAGTATGAAACCCTAAATTTTTATACAAAATTAATAATTAATTAAAGATAGGGTTTGAATCAATATTCAAATTAATTTGGGTTCACCAAATTATTTAACCTTATATGGTTTTACTATGTAAAACCTATGTTTATATTAGAGGGTTGGGATGTATAAATCAGTTAAATAAATTACAATAATTAACTATTGATTTGTAATTATTTTTACCTCATTTAAATTTCTAAAAATAGAAATAAATATAGACTTATCTAAAAATTCACTATCACAAATGATCTGGGTCTTGAAAATTGAGTTATATATAGTTATGTGTATCATCAATGAGATTCTAGTGTTTGTCTTCTCCCTAAATAGTAACACCCCATATAGATAGTAGCTCTATGATTGTGTAGTGTACTTACTGTGGCACTAATTTCCCATTTTCAAGACTCTTCCTATTTTATGGGAGTACTTTCCCCATGTTTTTAGGTCTTATTTTTGTGCACACAAAATGTGGAACTCTGTGTTGTGCCTAGAAAAATTGATTTAGTGTACATAACTTAATCCTCCTTAAAAGTATGGCATAAAAAATAATTGTGTGTTAGTTATTAGGATATTATGGACATCCTCAACACCTTGCTATGAAGAGAGTTTCCTACATACCAATGCTCTAAAGAGGGATCAAGCTTGATGTAGTTCTCTCACCTAATGCTTGATGCAAGTGAAAGTAAATGCTATAATGAGAGTAGAATTGGATGCCTTCAATGTGATTGAGATTTGAAATATTTTAAATCTAGGTCTAGGGATATTTTAGATGGTATTATGTATAAGTAAGATATAAGAGGGATCAAATACATTAGTTTTTCTCAAGTTGTAATTCATTTGAATGTGATTTTGCATCTATTATACATCTAGCGAAAAGAGGTCAATTAAACTTGTATTTATAGAATTATGTATCTTGTGTGGATAATAAAATATGATTAGGCCAAATTTAATATGGGAACACATTTAAAAATGTATCCATTGGGAATATATAGTGCTAAAGACAATAACATCTAGTTAGGGACACTAACACCATGTGGTTGTAGTGTCCCAAATATGGTACTAATGTTCTCTTAGTAAACTGCTCAGCAAGTTGGGATGGGATTTGAGATGATAGTTTTAGAACTTTTTTTTGGTTAAATTTACATGACTATGGTTTTCTCAATGATTAAAAACTATATCTAAGGCTCTAGGATAGTTCTAGTGCTAAACTAGGAATAGGGTAACTCAAGTCACACTCTTAGCATCCAATTAATAGTTTTAGGTGATTACACCAAACAACCAATTCAGGTCATAAATAAATTAAATAAAATTCCAAAAAACTTGGAAATAAAAAATATACTAATTCTAAAAATATAACTAAAGTTCCCATATTAGCATCATACTCAATATTCCCTCCTTTGATGTAAAGAGGTGAGATCCCTATCATCTCCTTGAGTATTCAATGGTTCTTATTAATAAATATAAACCATATTCCTTGTATTACATTTTATTTAACTGATGTATATTAATATTTAATATAGGATAGTGTAGCTATATCCTTTTTCTTTTAAATCTAAGAAACCAACCCACTTCCCAGTGTGAATCCATACCTTGAAGTTGACTTCATGTCATCAAGAGATCCTCCCCAATCTAAATATGTGTTTCTAATGAGACATATAATTTTATGGTATAAATTTAATAAAATTATTATAATTATCTCTAAAATATTTAAAAATTCTCTTTAATTACTAAAAAATCTTGAGTGATAGCTTACCCATAAATCTAGAAATAAGTGAAGCCTTATAACTAATATCAGTTCTTGTCATAGTGAGATATATAAAACCTCCAAACATGATTATAAAAGTATTTTAATAAGGTTAAGGGATTCCATAATCCATCATAATATTTTATCCACTTGAAATTTGAGTGTTTTAGGCTTCTAATCTTGAGTCTTGTACTTTTTAACATGTCTTAGGCATACTTGGCTTGACAAATGAATACTTCCTCTTTTTTTTGATAGAATTCCATGCAAATAAATTAATTAATAATTATAATATCACTCATATAAAAAATTTATTTAATATATTTCATGAATATATAAAAAATATCCATAAAGCTATATGTAAATATCAAGTCATGTACATAGAAACACACATATAAAACAATGCAATTCAATGTTTATGTGTAAAGAGTTGGTTCATTTTGACATTTCAAAAATCCTTTATCCAATAACCATATATAATTTATTTATTATCAATATCTTAGATATTTATTCAACCCATAAATATAATTATTAAAATTATATACCTAAAATTATTTATCCTTTACCTCAAAACCTTGTGGTTGTCCCATATATACTTTTTCTTCAATCACTCCATTTAGAAATGTTATTTTAACATCAGACTTTTAGACCCACTTGAAAAAATATATTTTTAAATTAAAATTAGACTAAAATAAATTCCATGTATCATTCCTATAAATTTAGTCCATCTCTAATTTCATATCATCAACCCAATCTTTATTTTGACTTAATTTTTCATAACATGTAGGTCCATTAGTCACTAATGATAATGTAAACATAGAATTTTCATCATAATAATCAGAAAATAATTTAAATTATTGAAATTTTAGAATTTTTATCCTCCTTTAATAATTATTATGAAATTTTTTATTATCCATATGAGGATTCAATGAACATTTTGTTTCTTGTTTGGTGTTAATGTAGATGGATAACTAGTCTCTTGAAAAGAGTTAGTATTGTTTCCTAATGAACTAAATCCTATGTAAGACATTGTAATCCATAAAAATAAAATCAAAAGGATTAAAAAAATTAAATTATTAGTTATGTATCTACATTATTTTAACCAACATACAAATAATTTTGATAAAATTATAATCCCTAGAAAGAATTGTGGATTTACTAATAGGATTATAAAACTTGCATGCCTTGATTTCAACACTATAACATATGAAATTTTTATCATTACTCTTAGGATAAATTATATAAACTTAAAATTTTATTTTGGTGATGATTTTTATGCTATTATTTACAAAAAATTGGATGGACATTTCATCTCTTAATTGGTCTTTGATTTTGAAGTAATCATCTAACTTGCTGAAATAATATTTTTGACTTGTCACCTAATTTTAGCAACCTGAATGAAAAGACCAAAACATATTTTCTTCCTTTATTCCCCCCAAAAAAAAATTAAGATAATAATATGATCCATCTCGAAACTCACTTTTTAATCTTGAAAATCCTTCTATTTCCTCTCTTTATTGGCTTGAATCTTAGTTGTTGCTTGTATGTAACAGCCCCATGGGGTTTTACCATAATATAATAATTTAAAAAAAATACACATATTAATCACATATATTTCAATATGAGAAATATAATTATTGATATTTAAATAATTTCATTTTCTTAGTTAACCAAAAAATTTATATTTAATCCACATAACTAAGTATCACCATGAACAAATATGATTAAATAATAAATACTGCATCTAATCATAAATGAAATAGTAAAATTTTAGCCATGGTTGATACAAAATTAAAACCAATTCTATAGACATATAATTTATAAATATTACATTTTAAATAAATGCATAATAATATATTAAATAATAAAACATGATACAAAGCTCCACAAAGTGGAGTATCCATGACTAAAGAGTCTCCAAGATTCAAGTATCAATCTAATCTTAAGTATAGTCCCTAATGTAGTACTCTAACTAGGAGGGAGAAAATCATATGAGAACTTTTCCATACAAATCATAGACCATAGATCCCCTACACTATCTCTCAAACAATGAGATGTCCCTCCCTTCATGGATGGGTAGATAATGGAAATACAACAATCTTGAGTAATAAACTAGAACCAGTGTGTTAATGATATCTAATATATAATGTTTATCATACAAAAATATGTTCTAACATGATATCACACTAATATGAAAACTATATAAACATATGAAATGACAATGTTTAATTAAAACATTACTTTGGCCAAATTTTTCAATAATTAATGATCTTTAGGATTAGTCAGTTTCATACACACCACAAAATTATATTACACCTCATCTTTTGGTGATTGCACTAATAAAGCCAGTGAAATCCATCTAATGTTTATTTAGGCTCATGAATGTGAGATTTTTTAAAAATATATAATAATATAAAAAACCAATAGATTCATTCAAAATTTTCCCTTTTAGCTAATAAAAAATATGCTAACTACAAAAATATTAAATACACACATTTAGTCTATCAAATGTAATGTAATGATTAAAATACAATCTATTTTATTACTGAATAATAAACAAAATCAAAACAATCCTTCATATAACATACCGTATAGGTAATTATTATATCTAAACTATTAGTTACCCATATCAAAAGTAACTTATAATGTTATTTCATCCCAAAAATGATCATTATAAAATAGGCTTATATATTTGTTTATATTCCACATGTAAAAAAAAATCTAGTCCAAAAAATCATAATATGATTTATGTTTTAAAACACTTAAATACATTATTTTAATTATTTAATATAAAAACATTAAAATGTATACAAACACCCATTTTCACACTATATGGTAATAATGTTTTCAAGCATAACACAACTATGTACACACACAAAGATAAATGGTAAAATCAATTAAGATTTATGAGATAGTCCAAATCCGTGTGTGTGTGTGTGTGTGTGTGTGTGTGTGTGTGTGTGTGTGTGTGTGTGTGTGTGTGTGTGTGTGTGTGTGTGTGTGTGTGTGTATGTACGTATGTATACACACACACACACACACAGATATACATACATATATATATATAATGTTTTATGGTCTATTTTATTGATTTCATATATACATTACATATATGTAATACCCTAAATCATGGATAGTGGATGTCTTAGAATATAATGTATACAATAAATTATTAATTATTTGTACTATATATATATATAAATATATAACATTGTAATTCATTTTTAATATAGTACAAATGATTTATTGTATACAATATATTTTAAAAAGACATCCATTGTCCATGATTTAGAGTATTACATATATGTAATATATACATGCAATCAATAAAATAGACCATAGCCCCTTTTATAAACTAGATAAACCCCAATGTAAATGTTTAATTGAAACACACTAAATTTCTCGTAATTCAACATTCATACACAACCAACCACTTATACTAATTCCATTTAATCCTATTTTTAAAATCCATAGATTCAAATTAACATTTAAATTAAATGCATATGATGAAACACACACTCAACTAATTATGCCCAATTTGGGTCTTCTATTATCACAACATAGATTTGACCATATAAACCTCTTCATGCATAATACATATAAAAATGCATACTCAGTCATTTTACCAACTATGTAAAATCTTAATCAATTCATAGTCTAATCCATGTATGTAATCATAAAACACAATCAAACTAAATATTTGTATATTTCAAATATAATAAATTTAATTAAAATATTAACTATTACATATCCATATTAACCTTTATGTATATATCTATGCATATAATTGAGTGCACAAATAAACAATTTGCTCATCCACCTACCCGTACTCAGGCTATCTATTATGGCCATAACCATTTATTACCAAATCCATGTACAATTAGATATGTTGGTTATGGGTTTCATAATATATTACATAATGAATAATATGACCTAAGTTTAAAATAAACAACATTCATTTAAAAAAAACAAATAAAAAAATACCATTCAAAAATTGAACTTTGAATTCATCTAAATGGTATCCTACAACTGACCATTTCAACTCATACAATTTCCTTCAAAAGTCCTATGTTTCTAAAATACTAATATGTGTGTGTGTGTGTGTGTGTGTGTGTGTTCACACACACACACACACACACACACACACACACACACACACACACACACACACACACACACACACATTATTGGTTCAATATGAGCATGTGTGTGTGTGTGTGTGTGTGTGTGTGTGTGTGTGTGTGTGTGTGTGTGTGTGTGTGTGTGTGTGTGTGTGTGTGTGTGTGTGTGTGTGTGTGTGTGTGTTTATCTACACAATACATTTTATATAAGGAACCTATTATTATAAACCCAACATCAAAATAGGTTTAAACACAATTGAGCCCAAATTCCAATCACATTTATTTTTAAATACCATAATGAATATATATCATAGCTAGTTAGACATCAACTAGCATGAGTAAAATCATATACCCATCAATAATAATCATTATATGATTGAAAAAACATTTTTTATTTGATAAAGGAGTTTAAGATAGAGTTTATTCATAGCCTAACCAACCATAGAAAGTTTCTATGGCTCTACCCAACTCCCCTAGGTTAACCTAAGCTAGTGTAGGGTTCTATGGAAGCCGAGCTTTCCACAAAACCCTACGTACAACCCTTATAATTTTTCATAACATTTAAGCAAATGAAAAACCTTATAATTATTTTAATTCCAAAACCCATCAAACATGACACACACAAGAATTTAAGTACAAAAATAACCTATGATTATATGGATGTCAAGGAATCTAAATTACTCTTTTTACTTAACATGTTCACATGTTCTTCTCCTTTTGTATCCTACTCTCTATATGTTATGTGACATATTATGCCTCACAACCTTTTCTCCATTTATTTTATTCATCTCCATCCACTTACATGCCACCACGTTCTCTTCCATTAATGATAGACCCAACTGACCAAAAATGTATGCATGCAAAAATAGCTGAACAAAAATCCATTATGTTATAGTCTACCACCATGTAGCCAAAGCCAAAATCCATCATCATTTTCACAAAATGATGGTTAACTCATAGTCAACAAGTGATTATTAACCCTAATCATCTACAAACTCCCTTTAATTGATTAAAATAATCATTTCATAACCTTTATAAAATGTGCATGACATTGACTTAACACAATTCCCTCATCAAATTCATAAAACTAACTATCCAAACCAAATAAACAACAAGTCAAAATAACCAATTTTTATTCCATGTAAAGTTGAATATTGACTATAAAATAATCATTGTATTTCCATTCAAATTTGACTATCGACTACTCATTTTACATATCAACCATAAAAATTGGGCAATACAAATATATTTTAAAAATACTATTGTTTATTATTACCAAGTCATCCATAAACAAACACTTTACAAACATAATGATTTAACTTAATCATTTAACAATATATTTATTGTCTAATATATTATGAATATTAAACCTTTGGTTAAACATTAAACCAAATACAATGACATTTTCAAAAAATGTTATCAATATATTTTTGACATTACGATATACATATATTATAATAACAATATTATTATTATTATTATTATTATTATTATTATTATTATTATTATTATCTTAATTTTATAGAAAAAATAATAACAATGGAATCTAAATGTACTTATTATAGTAATGCATACATAACATCACATCGTTATACTAAACAACTGTACCCAGTAAGGTAGTAAGGTAAGTAAAAACATATGTGGATTCACTAATTCAACCAAACAATTACATCATACAAGAAAATCTATGTACGAACACAAAATTAGTGAAATAATTCAAACAAATCAACATGATTATTAAAATCACTAGTTTAGTGAAATCATGTAATCATATAAAATGATCTAAGAATACAAAATATCAATCCAATCATTAAAATGGAAAAAAAATTATACCACAACTATCTACTAAATCAATTAATCACACAACATTAACTACTAATTTGGTGTGTGCATGGGTTTATGGGTTCATTCTCTATCATCCCCCAACATATCCATCTAAACCACCCTCTCTAATGATGCTCTACCTCCATCACACTCTGAAGGATGGATCTATCTTACATCCACCTAAAAAAATGAAGCTAGTCATGTAAATTCAACAACACGTAATTGTCCCATAATCAACATATGAAATAAGATTTATAAAAAAAATAGATAATAAACTAATCAACCATGATAATCTATTGTTAAAATAAGTTATTTAGCTTAGATAGAAATTAAGATGTGACATCCTTCCCCTTAAAGCTAATCATCATCTTGATGATATTAATTGAAACACAAGTTCTAAATTTAAAACATTATTCAACAAAAATATTATAATATGAAAAAAAAGCAAATAAATGTGGAAACAACTTGTAAAACTCATCATAGTCCTCCCTAGTGGCACAATCTTCTAAATATTGGTTCTATTGGACCTTGCACTATGACACTTCTCAATTACAAAAATTGAGTTTATGAGTGTCAATTATTATGATTGGTTCTACCATAACCACCCTCAGGTCCAAAACCTACAAAGCATTCTATTCCAACATCTATGAAAGATCAAAAACATACTTTTTAATATAAGACACATAGAAGACATTATGCAAAAGAGCTAGAGTTGGTGTCAATGCAGCCTATACACTATTGCATTGACCACTTCTAAAACCTTGAAGGGTCCCACATATCTCAATGAAAATTTTATTGACTTCTTAAATTTAATCAAGATTTTTTGAGGCTTAACATGTAGAAATACATTATCACCTATAGAAAATTGCTTATTTATTCTCTTCATATCAACATAGCTTTTCTATCTATCATTAGTCTCAGCCAATCTATGCCTAATTATCCTGAGTTGCTATTCCATTTTTGAAATCATCTCAAGTCCAAAAACTACTTTATCTTCTAACCTATCCCAATTGATTGGTGTTCTACACCTCCTTATATATAATGCTTCAAATGGATGCATCTTTAATGCTAATTAGTATGAGTTGTTAAAAATAAAATCAACCAATAGAAAGTATTCCTCCTAATTTTATTGATGATCCATGTAATACATATGAAGAACATCTTCTAAAACCTAGTTAACTTAATCTATATATCCATTAGTTTGTGGGTGATAAGAAGTGTTGAAGTTTAACTACATACCTAGAGTTGATTTCAGAGTCAAACAAAACCTAAAAGTTATCTTCAGATCTCAATATGAATTGATCTTATCTAGAAAACTATGTAATCAATACACCTCCTTCATGGATCTATTTACAAGCATAGGTGCATCATCTTTCGAGTTTATTAGTATGAAATGGGCTACCTTGGTTAGTTTGTTAACTAAAACCAAGAACATGTCATGTCAGTTCCATGATAATGAAAACCCTTAGATGATGTCCATATGAATCACCTACCACTTATATTTTGGTATATCACGTGGATATAACAATCTAACTAGATACACATGTTGACATTATAAATAATGAGACATAAAATTTAATGCATTTCTCTTTATTCCTTTCTAGAAATAGAGTGGTCTAAGCTCATTCATGAGCTTGGTTACTCTTGGATGTCTTTAATATGGGGCATTGTGTAATTCTTTTATCACTATGCTCCTTATATTCTCTCTATTAGGTACATACATCATACCATTAGACCATAAAAGACCATCATTTTCTATTGTGAATCCATTATACTTAGGATTTTGAGCATTCTCAGATAATGGTTTCCTTACTTGATCATAAAATTCATCTCCTAACAAGAATTTGATTAATTTATCTAAGAAAGGACTCCTAATAGTAACCACCACCACTATGTACCTCCTATCACTTAAAACATTATCTATTTTGTTCTCATTGACTTTGATATAATTAATATCAAAATCATAATTAGATAAGAACTATAATCATCATCTTTGATGAGAATTCAACTTTGGTTGGGTGAAGATGTACTTAAGTCTAAATTTATTAGTCTTGAGCTCAAATGGTTTCCCCAATTAATAATGCCTCCAAACTTGAAAAATATGCATAATTACCACAAGTTATAGGTCATGAGGGGCATAATTCACCTCATACAACTTTAGTTTCCTAAAATAATAAGATACCACTAATCCATCTTGCATAAGGACCCCACCAAGTCCATCCCTAGATTCATTGGTGATGAATAAGAATTGACCATTAGTATCAGGAAATCTCAGCATTGGTGCTAAATTAATCCTCATTTTTAGTTCTTTAAAGGCTACCTCACACTTATTTGACTAAACAAAACTCTAATTCTTATATTAAAGATATGTAATTGGATTAGCTATCTTAGAGAAATTTGAAATGAATTTTCTATAATGGTATATTAATCCCATGAAAATTCTTACCTCAGGCACATTATTTGGTGCCATCCACTCTATTATGGCTCTTATCTTTACTAGATCCACTAAAATACCATATGTAGAGATATTATGTTCTAAATACTACAATTTCTTTTAGAAAAATGTGCACTTGTATAACTTACCATATAACGTGTGCCCTCATAAACACTAAAAAACTAGTTTTAGATGCTACAGGTGATCTTCCTCATCCTTGGAATAAATGAGGATGCCATCTTTATAGACCAAAAAAAATGATCCAAGTAATCTCAAAACACACTATTTATAAGATTCATAAATGTTCTTGGAGTATTTATCAATATAAATTGTAATATTTTGAACTCTAAGTGCCCATATTTTTAGATTATACTCTTCACATAACTTCAACTAATGATACCCTACTCTAAGATCAATCTTATGAAATATTGTTACCCCATGTTTTTGATAAAAGAGATCATCAATGTGTGGCAACATATATCTATTTTTGATCATTGATTTATTCAACATCTTTTAATATATATATAGGAAAAGAGTAATATCCTTATTCTTAATGGAGATAATTGGTGTACCCAATGGTGATACACTTGGTTGAATTATCCATTTCAATAACAAATTCTAAAGTTATGACTTTAACTCAACTAATTTAGTGCTTATCATTATGTATGGCACCTTAGATTGTGATTGTGATCTTGGTATGATATCAATTGAGAAATCAAACTCACACTTAGGTGGTAATATTATTAATTTTTATGAAAACACGTCAATGAAGTTTCTTATAAAATTATAATGTTTGATAGATGGTTCCTTAGACTCCTCCATCTCATTTATCTTAATGACAAATGCCTAGCATCTATTCTTTTGAGATTTCATCAATGAATTGTATAAATTTTCCTTAGTTTTAACTCCCTTTTCTTGCCCTAAATTTGTGTCTAATTTTCTAAATAATCTTGACATTTACCCTTCTTTATAAAATATTCAGCCTTGGATTTATGCTTCACAAGCCAATTGACAACTAGGATCATATCATATGATCCTAATGGTGATGCAAAAATATCTACTACTATAGTGAAATCAAGTAACCTAATCTCTACTTTGACTAAACACTTATCAAATTTAAACTTTGATTCATTTTTATACTATACCAACCATGCATTTTCCATAACTATAACTTTTCTAGACAATTTACTAAGAATTATAGGAGCGATGAAACATTCTATATCTCCCATGTCAATAAAAATAAAAATTGGATGATCAAATAAAATACCTAATAGTTCTATGGGTGAAGCTTGATACTCATCCTAATGATTATCAATAGTTACATGAATCCATTACTATAATGTAACTTGTTGAGAAGGAAAATCCTTATTCTTTGACTTCTCTTGAGGACATTCTAGATAAAAATGGTCACCTCTACATGTGAAGCAACCTCAAACTAGTCATTTCTTACTAGACTATTGTTTTCCCTTGATACTACCCTTGAAACCATTACTAGGTTTCTTGTTCCTTAAACCATTGTTAAACTTGGCATTATGATTCTTCAATTGACCCTTGGAGTCTCAACTCCTCTACTTCTAGTTATTTTTTTTAAAGCTAGTTTAGAAATTTCAAACTTCTTTTTAAACTTATCTTTGACTTGGACTAGAGATTTCAATTTTTATTCTTACTTGAATACCTTCTTAAACACCTGATCCATGGTATATGGACCATGCACATCTAATTCATAACCAATTTTGGATTTTAATACCATGATGAATTTCTTGATTTTGAACCTCTCATCCACCTGATACTGAGGTACATACTTAAGGAACATGTTGAATTGATCCTAGTATTTAGTCACTAATAAATACCCTTAATATTCTTAAAATCCATAAGATTTTGATCAAATTAAAATTACAGAATCCATCATGACTTAAAAAATATCATAAATTATTCTTTAGTGGTGATGGTTGAGTCAAGGTTCATCTTGAGCTTCTTCTTTACCGACCAAGTTGTTGTTTCACTAGTAAGTTGATAAGCACTCTAGACTACTTTCATGACTTCAAAATAATTTTAAATCTCAAAATATTTCTCTATTTATATTAGCCATACTTTATCTCCATCTTCCAATATAATTCCATCAAACTTGGGTGTATTTACCTATTTCATGTCATGTGCCAACTCTACAACTACTTGAGCTCTCACATCCTATGGCACTTCCTCATGGCTATACTCTTAAAGATGTTCCTAATAATTAAAATGCTCTTTAGATTCTTCCTAAGCATTATATTCTTCTTGGCCATTCACTTCCTCAGTTAGGGTCATAATTTGGTCCCTAGTCACTTGCATGGTCATGAGTATTTGGTCCAAGTTTATAGATTGCTCAGTGGTAAACCAATTTGGATCAAAAGCGGGTTTGGTATTTGAATTACCCTCATCTCTTGGTCTAGTGTGAATCATTGTTTTTCTTGCTTATCAGTATAATAAGTTTGCATTATCAGACACATTAAGTATTATATTTTGAGCCTCAACTCTGATATCATAATGTAATACCCCCACTAGGTTTTACCAAGATATAGTAATTTTTTAAAAATTAATTACACATATTCATCATATAGATTTCACCACAAGAAATTTAATTATTGATATTTAACTAACTACATTTGTTTAGTTAACTAGGAGATTTATATCTAATCCAATTAGCTAAGGATCACCATAAATATATATAATAATCATGAACAAAGATGATTAACTAATAAATATTGCATCTAATCATAAATGAAATAGTACAATTTTAGCCATCATTGATACAACATTACATCCACTACTATAAAATTATAATATATAAATATTATATTTTTTAGTATTGCATAATAATATCTTGAATAATAAAACATGATATAAAGCTCCACAAAGTGGAGTCTCCATGACTCAAGTATTAGTTTATAATATCAAGTGTATTACCTAGTGTAGTAATATAGATAGGAGGTAAATCATCATTTTATCACTTTCCACACCAACCATAGACCATAGATCCCCTACACTATTTTTGAAATAAGGGAATGGACCTCCCTTCATAAATGGGTAGATAATGACGATGCAAGAATCTAGAGTAACAAACTAGAAACCATGTGTTGAAGATATATAATACATAAAATGTATCATAAATAAATTCCTTCTAACATGATATCACACAAATATGAAAATGTTTAATTAAAATATTATTTTTGTCAAAGTTTTCAATAATTAATGATCTCTAGGATTAATCAATTTCATACACACTACTCAATCAGATTACACCTCATCTTGCACTGATGGAACTAATTAAGCTAGTGGAATCCATCCACTACTTATTTAGGAGCATAAATGCAAGATTTGGTAAAAATATATAACATTATAAAAAAAATAGTTTCATTCAAAGTATGCCCCTTTTGTTGATAAAAATATTCTATGTACAAAAAAATTAAATACACACATTTAGTCTATAAAATGTAATGTAATGTTTCCAATATCATCTAGTTTATTACTGAATAATAAACAAAATCAAAATAGTCCTTAATATAACATATCATCTGAGTAATGATTATATCTAAATTGTTAGTTAGCCATATCACAAGTAACTTATAATTCTATTTCATCCCTAAAATAATCATTATAGTATTAGATTATATATATTTTTATATTCCACATATATAAAAAACCATTCTAAAACATCATAATATGCTTTATGTTTTAAAAATCTTAAACACATTATTTTAATGTTTTATTATATAAATATTAAAATACATACAAGCACCCATTTTCACACTATATGGTAATAATGTTTTCATGTATAACACAGTTGTGTACATATATAAAATCAATTCATATATATGACATAGTCCAAAGTTGGGTATTTATGTCATGTATGTGTGTGTATAGACACACACACACACACACACACACACACACACACACACACACACACACACACACACACACACATGTCATAGATAAATGGCTTTGGACTATGTCATATGGCTTTGGACTATGTCATATATATGAATTGTATATTTAAAACTCTCCAATTCATTTTTAACACAATACAAATACTTTATTGTCTATGATATATTCTAAGAATACATTCCTTATCCATGACTTAGAGTATTATATATACATAAAGTATACATCTAGTAAATAAAATAACCCCTAGCCCCTTTTATAAACTAGATAAATCTAAATGTAATTTTTAAATTAAAACACATTATTTATTGTAATTTAACAATCATACACAACCAGACATTTATACTAATTCTATTTAATCATATTTATAAAATCTATCAATTCAAATTAACATTTAAATTAAATGCATATGATGAAACATACACTTAACTAACTATGCCCAATTTGGGTCTTCTATTATCACAACACATATTTCACCATATAAACCCCTTCATACACAATACAAATAAACATTCTTACACATTTACTTTACCAAATATGCAAACTCTTAATCATATCATAGTCTAAACCAAGTATTTAATCATAATACACAATCAATCTAAATATTTGTGTATTTAAAATATAATAAATTCAATTGAAATCTTAACTCTACCATATCCACATTAACCTTCATGTATATATCTACACATGTAATGAAGTGCACAAATAAATAATTATCTCATCCACCTACCCATACCTAGGTTATCTATTATGGCCTTAATCATTTGTTACCAAATCCATATACAAGTAAATATGTTGGTTACAAGTTTCATAACAGATTCCATTAAGAATACCATGACTTGAGTTTAAAATAAACAACATTCATTTTGAAAAACAAAGCAATGAAATACCATTCAATACCAAACTTTGAATTCATCTAAATGATATCCTACATTTGGTTATTTTAACTCATATAGTTTCCTTTGAAATCTTAAGGTTTATAAAATACCTGTGTGTGTGTGTGTGTGTGTGTGTGTGTGTGTGTGTGTGTGTGTGTGTTATCAATTCAATCTGAATATATATAGTCCATTTTATATAAGTAACCCATTCTTATAAATCTAACATCCAAATAGGTTTAAGTATAGTCAAGGCCAAATTTCAATCATATTTATTTTTAATTACCATAATGAATATATATCATAGTTGGTTCGACAACAACTATCTCAATCCAAATCATATATACCCATGAAGAATAATAATTTTATGATTAAACAAACAAATTTGAATTGAAAGAGGAGTTCAAGATAGATCTCATTCATATCGAAAAACAACTATAGAAAATTTTAAGTCTCTACCTAATTCCCCTAAGCTACCCTAGGTTGGATTTAGGGTTTTATGAAGGCCAAGCCTTCCAAAAGTCCCTACATACTTCCCTTAATTTTTTTCATAACATTTAATACAATTAAAAAACATATAACTATTTAAATTCTAAAACCCATCAAACATTACACACAAAAGAATTTGAATACAAAACCAATATGTGAATATATGAATGCTAAGGAAGCTAAATTACTCTTTTTACTTAACTTGTTCATACCTTCTTCTCCTTCTATCTCCTACTCTCTATATGTTATTATTGTATCATGTATCATATCCTTTTCTCTTTTTATTTTATTATTTTCCATCCACTTACTTGTCACCACCTTCTCCTCCATTAACAATAAACCCAATTGACCAAAAATATATGCATGCAAAAATAACTCAATGGAACTCCACTATGCTACAATCCACCACCAGACATCCACAACCAAATCCATCATGATTTTTTTAAAATTATTGTTAAATTAGATTCAGTGAGTGATTAATAAACCTAATCATCTTGAAACTTCCTTTAAATAATTAAAATAATCATTTCATATCCTTTATAAAATATACATGACATTGACTTAACATAATTCCCTCATCGAATTCACAAAACTGACTATCCAAACTAAATAAATAATATGTCATAATAACCAACATTTATTCCATATAAATTCAAATATTGACTAATCAATAATCATTATATTTCTATGCAAAGTCAACTATTGACTACTCATTTTACATATCAACTATAGAGCATGGGAAATACAAATATGTCTTAAAAAGACTATTGCTTAATGTTACCAAGTCATCCATAAATAAACACTTTTCAAACACAATGACTTCCCTTAATCATTTAATAATATATTCACTATCTAATATATTATAAATATTAAACATTTGGTCAAACATTAAATCAAATACAGTGATATTTTCAAACAATGTTATCGATATCTTTTTGACATTAGGATGTACACATATTATAATAATAAACTTCTAATTATTATTATTATCTTTATCCTATAGAGAAAATAACAACAATGGATTTCATTTGTACTTATTATAGTAATACATAAATAACATCATATCATTATACTACATATCCATACCCAATAAAGCATTAAGGTAAGTAAAAACATACATATATTAACTCACTCAACCAAGAAATTACATAAGACAAGATAAGTTATGTACGACCACAAAATTAGTGAAATCATTCAAATAAATCAACATGATTATCAAAAGCACTAGATTAGTGAAATCATGTGATTATATAAAATGATCTAAGAATATAAAATATCACAAAAATCATTCAAATAGGAAGAAAAAAAATAACTATCTACTCAAATAATTAATCACACAACATGAAATACTAATGTGGTGTGTGCATGGGTTTCTAGTTTTGTTCTCTATCATCCTCTAACATCTCCAGATAAACTACCCTCTCTAATGATTCTCTCTATCCATCACATTTTAAAGGATGCATCTATCTTACATGCACCTCACAAAAATAAAGGTAGTTTGTCCAAAGCATCATTATATCCATAAAAAATGTTATAATATTAACAAACATGATCATAATGTAGATAATACAAAAGTACTGCTAATTCATAACAATTAATCATGTAAATTAAGTAACACATAACTATCCCATATTAAAAAAATGACATAATCTTAATTAAAAATTAGTTAATCAACTAATCAACCATGATAATCCATGGATAAAATAGGTTATTCAGCTTAGATAGAAATTGAGATGTGACATACTATACAACAATATTTTATCATGTGTCTAATTTTTTTGTAGTAATGACAAGTAAATTATTTCTTGATCTTGTGTGCAAATTTTGACTCATATTTTAAATTTTAATTTTAATTTTTTAAAATCCCTTGATTCCCATTTTTATTTTTATCTTTGGTCTTTTAAACTTTTTTATTGGTTTCAAGTGTTTGTTCTAGATCATGTTCTAGATTGCCTCTATATAATCTCATATTATTCTCATGAGATGAGATAACCCACTAACATAAAAAATTATAGTGTTCATATATTTATAATATTTTACATTGATAAAAATATACATCCATGTTTGACATAAATATCTTAAAATATTTCTTATTGTAATACTATCTTATATAGTTTCTCCATAAATCCTCATTTTATGAACTAAATCATTTACCCTTATGCAATAATCTCCTACTCCTTTAGGATCTAACATTCACAAATTATCAAAAAAAATTAAGGGTTTACATTTTTTTTTTAATTACCATAATATAGCCTTGATAATAAGTTTTTAAGGTATTTTGTGCATCATGAGAATTATTGCATCCTAAAATTCTTGGATAATTTTTTGGGTCTTTGGCACTATAAATATATAAGAAAGTTTGGACATCTCTCTTTTCTTCATATTTTTTGTTATTTTATGATCTTAGGTCAATGCATTCAAATATTGAGGTGGTCTGTATCCATGGATAAAATTATCCCAAACTCATTTCCACAAATTAATTCTCTTCAATTGATCTCTCTAATACTCAAAGTTGTCACCTTTGAAAAGAGAAATAGTTATGAAAGAATAGTTCATTGAAGCCATTCTATTTTTTGAAGATGGCTTGAAAAAAATTCTTAACCTTGGTTTAACATGGATATGATACCAAATCAAGGTTTTGAATTAATTTTTTGAGTTAAAATCATATTTTTTTCACTTTAAAGTCAAACTATGCATCAATAAAATTATCCCAAAAATACTAGTTGCCAAACTAGTTATGTTGTGAGTGAAATTATCAATCAAAAAATGTATTAAATAGTTTAAAACTTGAAAATATATATATATATATACTAAAAATTATAATTAATGCACCACACTACTTTTTGTGTTCAATTCTTATTAATAAAAAAATTAAATAAGCTTATTACAAGGTAACTTGTAAGACAAGTTAATTCAATAAAAGCATAAATTAAAAAATAAATAAATAAATTTACTAGATAGATAAATGATCTATAATTATGCTTATATAATTATACTCTAATATAACTTAAATAATAATAAAGATAAACTTAAGAGACATATAAAAGTAACACTAACTCTAACTGATAGCTTTGTTGTCATCATGCAAGAAGCCACTATTAATCGACTACCACATGTAATAGTTAGACAAATGTAGTTTCCAAAATTCCATAAAAATATTAATTAACTTAAATACACTTTATTTTCACTTAAATAACATTAAAAATTCATCCTACCACTTGGGAATGCATTTGAGTACATAGATAGTGAACTCAAGTTAATTGGGAGTTGACTGACAATTTTATTTATTTTTTAGGACATCATTGGAAAGTGTAAAAAAGTGAACAAAAACTAATTAATTTCATAAATAAATAAATAAACTTATAAAACATCAAAAATATATATATACTAAGTCTAAAAATATAACTCAATGGTCATATTGGCATCATACTCAACAAAGGTAAACCCTTGAAAAATAATAACTATTAATTAACTCGTGTGCCTATGTAAGGTAGACCCTTGAGAATTAGCATTACGTTTTAAATTATATTAGGTTTGGGTTTGTAATGATTATATTTCAATACTATAAGGAATTGAAATCATCATCTATATTTCATTTTATGTCTCTACTCTCAAGGAAGTTTCCCACTTGAAGAGGCTACCAATATGAGAATATAAGAAAGGTTTTTAATTATTTATAAGTTCATTTATCATTTTTTTTAATTTTTTTTCGTTTATTTATGAAATAAGGCTCTTAGCCAATGATATTATACTTGTTCCTAGGGTTTTATTCCTTATAAACAATAATAGTTTAAGTCATTTTGTGACTATCCATTGTATTCTTTCACCTCACCCAATTAGGATATTCATGATCAAATAGTGATAACATAATTATTGACACTAAGTACATTTCCCCAAATCTACCCATTTTTTTATTTTAATCATCTTTTTTCTTTTCTAAGTTAGTAACCATGTTTTAAATTTTTTATAAATCATATAAATCTATCATATTTTAGTAATCCATCTCATTATTATTAGTGAATGGGTTTATCCACAATACCTAGGCCTAATAAAATATTATATATAGAATCTATCATACAATAACCTTTTGGTATATATGAAGTTACTTTTATCACTCAGGAGTGCACCTTTATAAGAATGTGTGCTTGTTCTCACTCTTGTTGACACAATGGAAAATCTCCAAGGTGTGGGTGGATTTATATTAGAGAGAATATATAGTTGAAGGGATGGTTCCCTTTATTAGACTCACCTAATTCACTCTAAACTCTCTAATTTAGTGATTTATTGACTAAGAAAATGGTAAAAGGAGCAATACCGAAGATGAAATTGAACATGAAAACTAAAAATTTAGGGTGATGCATCAATGTTATAGTCAATTATGCACATAATTGACACACTTGGGAATATAAATAACTTTCACACATTCACTTCATCTTCATAAAATGACTCTTACATAAATATTTAATACAAAGGTATTGATAAAAACTCACACTAGCATACAAGGAATGAATATTGGTTGAATTCACTTCTAAATTAGGTAGAAATTAGACTTAGACACTTGATACAACCTACAATATTTCTCATATGTTACATAAAGGTGAAAAAATCATTTCTCATATGTTACATAAAGGTGAAAAAATCATACATAAACATAGGAAAATAAATCATTCACTAAGTTTAATTAATTCATATGAGGCACACACTTCATGAACAACCTAAAAATGGAGGAAAACCTATCTTCTTATTGCTTCAAAGGTGATTTAATACAAAATTTTGGTAGAGTTTGTGCATAGACAAAAGCATAATGACAATCTTCCTTCCAAAAATTAACATACGAATAGAAAATGAAGTTAGGAGAGGAGTTAAAGTAAAAAAAAAATAGGGATGAACCATCATGCTTGTTCATACTTCTATCTTACTCAGTCAACCACCAAACCCTTACATAGTACATGATGGATTTCAAACTATTTCTCTTGGAAAATGTCATAAGAAAGAGAGATAGCTTGTTTGAGTGTATTTAAAAAGTCATAGGTTTTAATTTATGAATTATTTTTAAGATAATTGGTCTATTTACATGATTTTATTGTATTTAATGCTTGAACTGGTATTTAGCATCTTAATTAACTCCTTTTAAACATATCATTCAATCGTCTTGAAAATCTCCATCTTTATAGTGAGTTACTTCAATTATCATCCTTGTATCTTGGATTTTGACACACACATGCACCAATATACTTAATTTTAATCCATGAAAATAGTCACTAAATATTTTATCAAGTTTTAAAATAACCCATCCATTCTTGCATGATGCTTCTTCACCTTAATATGGCTATTTGAAGGTTTCTTCATGTTTGATTTAAATTTTTCCTCAAATGGATGCAAGGTGGCATATAAGGGAGATAAAATGTGTTATTTATATTTTTTGAGACTAATTAAATACATTTAATCCTATTTTAACATAAAATATTTATCTCTCCTTGTCATCCTAATTGAAAAAACATGTGATTGACCTAGTAAGGTTGTTGAAGATTTCAATGCATTGATGGAGCTGATGGATAGGTAATAGGCCTCTTCTTCCTCTAACTTGGCATATAAGGGTAAGGTAAAATGTTTTATTTTTATATATATTCATGAAATATCATTTATTATAGTACATATTATGATGAATAATCATATTTCTATATATTGATACTTCTTGGATATGTTCATCTTCTCCATTTTGTCAATCTTGTCAAATGCAAAATGTGAACCTATAACTTGATATTAAATTATAAAAATATATAAGGAATATAAATAGGATTTTAATATCATAAACATGGTGTAACATATCTTAAAACAAATTTTAATCTCAAAACTCCACATACAACTTCCAAAAATGCTCTTTTATGTTTTCTAGGCCTCACGAAACCTTAATTTGGATTTCAGAGTCTAAAATGAGTTATAGGTCTCACAAAAAAATATTAATATTATAATTATATATTTATAAATGGTTAATACCTTTAAAGTTTTTAAAATATCTAAAATTCTTCACCAAACTCTCAAACAAGAATTCACAAAAAGTGTCTGCTTGCTACCCACAAGATTACCTAGAGATATTTTTCAATGATTTAAAGCTATTTTACATTGGTTTTCATTTTATAATATTTTATTAAAATGTTTAAATTACTTATAAATTATATCATATCATTATATTCCCTTGAAAATATTTGAAACACTCATTTCTTACTCTATTCATGAGCAAACTAGTCAAAACCCTTGATTTTTTCCATGGTGTAAACCCATGTTTTATATATTGTAAGGTATAGTATAGAAATTAAAGTAATTTTTAAAATTAAATTACATAAAAACATACTTTCATGTAAATTTTTATTATATTTAATTTAGTAAAACTCAAAATATGCACTTTTAGGTGCTTTCTAGCTTGAATTTTCTTATTTTTATACGCATGTAGGTCTAAGTTTTGGTGTTTTCTTAATTTTTATGAGCCATAAAAAATTAATTATTTTATAATTATAAATTTTATCATCATATATAATCATTAAAAATATTTCATATTCTAAATCAATCAATCACTTAAACATCTTAAAATGTCTTTTTTGACTATCTCCCTTGCATTCTTAAAAGCTTGCAACATGTACCTTTAAATTTATCCATTATTTTCATTAAAATTTTGATTAATTAAGTTTTATTAGGATTATTTATTCCCCATAATATCTCAAAAAAAAAATTCATTTATTAAAAAAATTTCAAAAAATCAATCATATTGCCTAAAATTGAGTTATTAGGGTTTTATAACACTTTTCCTTCTTAACAATAGTTCATAAAGTTCATCCCATATAAAATTAAAACAATTCATGTAATAATTAGTTAATAATTTCCCATATATTAAAATAATATAATATTAACCAACTCGTCTTCTTCTCCTTCATGAACCAAACATTTGAAAATAGCCCTCGCTAGCTTACAACTAGTTTGCTAGAGGAATCTAAGAAACTTCTACCAAAATGTAGATCTGTGAGATATTATTGAGCATGGATTTTTATTTATTAAATATTTATGATGTTTTTTTATAAATTATTTACTATGAAATTCATTAATGGTGTCTTTCAAAATACTTTCACTTAAGCAACTAAAAGTGCCAAGATACTTGTTTTGCACTTTGAACCTCATTTTCACTTGTTCCTTATTTGAAACTATTTGAGAAAAATAAAAAAATAATGAGATAATATTAAAATTAACTTTAATTTAACTATTATAACCTTTAATTGATACCATATCATGTTAAATTACTTAAAATGATCTTTAAGATTATGAACTTGACTCACTTGACAAGACATTTCCAAAGGTTTTGATAGACTTTGCAAGAAACAAGTTAGATTAAATTTATATTAATTTTTTAAAAGTTATCTTAATTTATACAAATCATGTTATATACCACTAACCAAATATAAATTACCTAAAATTGGTTTTTAACATACAATTGACTAATGATGGAAAAATATGTCAACAATTCTTATGTTTTTAAATTTTTCATAGGAATCATTTAACCATTTTTAATATGTGATGAATTGGTAACTGGTTAACCCAAATAATTTACTCATGACATACCTTATATATATTATTATGTATTAGAGATATAAAATATTTGGTTGATACTATTTATAAATGAGATCAATATATTTTCAAGTTTATAAATGAGACATACCCTATATTATTAACCTTGGTTATGATTCCCTCAGCATCCTTGGAGTTATATATATTAATTTTATTTTCTATAGGACACAAAATACCATAAAAAATTAAAAAAAATCTATCATCCTAAATAAACACAATAATTACATAAGCTATAATGGTTATAATATTCAAAAATATTTATCTATAGATAATGTAGTATGTATTTATTAGTAGAGTACAAAAGGAGTTAGAAAAAAATTATTATTATCCAAAATTAATTTTATTATCATGGTAATAATTTGGTTATAATTCATAGATATCAAAAAAATATAATAAAAAATAAGTGGCCATAATGATGGGTTGACACTCTCATAACCACAATAGTAGCTAATGGAGGAACACTGGCTTGCAAATAAAAATGTTAAAATGTCAAAGTTTACATAGGTGATTAATATTTAAAATATGACATGTTTTCATTTTCATTTCTGTGGTAGTTACATTGTCTTAGGAGATAAATGGATTCACTCATTAGTACCCATACTATATTATTTTAAATTATGGATGAAATTTAAAGTCATGGGGAAACAATACACTACAAGTCATAACAACATGGCCCACTCAACATATAAGTTCCCAACACATTACTAAGATAAGGTTATTTAATGGATATGTATCAAATTTGTGTATTCCACATGATAGAGACAAACACATTAGTAGAATAAATACACTTTTGGTTGATTATTCATAATCACTCTTAGGTATTTATATAACCTCAAAGATTACCTTCAAAAATTTCACATGATCACGTAATTCCACTCATTATAGGTAGTTATCCAAAAAAAAATAGCCTTATGACTATAATTACATAAGAAAATATAAATTGAGAAGAATATCTAACATTTGAGTCAAGCTTAGGTCATTCAGCTAAGTTTCATCCTATATACATCACAAATTATCATTCTATAGAATAAATATGGGTCTTGAAGGTTGTGTATGAATTTTTAGGAGCTATCCAAACTCATAATCAAGGAAAAAATTTCTAGTCTTATGATTAATGAATTACTATATTAATAGTGTGGTAATCATTTTTGTTCCAATTTAGATTTGTGGTTGATTACCATCATATTAAATTACGGCAACAAGACATCCCTACGACATAATTTTGAACTCAAAATAATCACTATGAGGTCTTGATGATTCCATTTGGCCTTAGAAATGATTCTTAAAAATTAGGAAGATTTGAAAACTAATTTTTTAATCCCTAGATTTATAAATTCATTTTAGTGATCTTTGATGATATTATAGTATACAAAAAAAACCTGAGATCATCTACTATACTTGGACTAGACCCTGTATCTCCTAGTTAGCAATTAGTTTTATATAAAATTATATAAAAGATCCATTGTTACTATATAGGTTATATACCATGGGCATATGTCTCAGTGGATGGGGTTAAATATTATCTCAATAAAATTGAGGATATGCAAATTGGCCAAAACCTAAAACCCTCAAAATTCTTCACATATTTTTATGTCTCATCATATATTACAATAAATTAATTAAATATTAATATATAATTTCCACCCCTTTGAATATCATTTTACATAATATTATTGTCATAACCTATAAAAAAAGTTACATTACATGCCTAAACCAATCCATGTGTGCCACATTTATGTTATCCATGCTCAATTTCTCCAAACTATTCATAATTAAAAGTGTTGTGTCATGGATCAAAATTGGTGTGGTATCAATGCAATAAAGATGACATTTAGAATTTAATAATAACTATTTGGTAGTAAAAAATTAAACAAACCCACCTATGATAAGTAAATATTAATTATTATATATGATATAATTCACTAGTAACCATGTCTCTTGGGGTGATATTTTTGTATTAAGAAATATCACCACAACCTAGGGTACTTCATTTAATAATGTGTATGATTACCAAGGTAATATAAATGTGTTACTAAACTATTAATAAATGGTTATAAGATTATATACAATAATGGAAATGATATTGTGGTGACTCATCCTCTATTCAACAAATTTTAATACCAAAGGGTTTTATGTTCCTAGTCCTTACCTACACCAAACTGGTTACAAAAAGTCCAAAAAGAGTGGCATCAAGATGCATAGGTTTAATAGATCATCTATAAAATCACCAAAAAAACATAGTTAAACTAAGTTACACTTATGATGTCCATTTCTTTTATTATCATATGCAAATTGTGTTTGTTATAAATAAGACTTAAGATAATTTGTTGTAGGATCTATATGCTTCACCACAAATGAGATGTTTTGTGTTCTTAAATGCATATACAAGATTAAAAATAACCTTATTATATTATGGGATAAAATAACATGTCAAGAATTTGATGCATGTCAATGTCACAAGGGAGAGACTACATGCACTCCAAGCATATTAAAACCACATCCAATCCCTTCTATAGTATGGAGTATATCTCAATGTATGTGATTGTGGGGTTTCTAAAGTTATCTATAATTTTTTTTAATATTTATGGTGCTTTATTTTCTCTAAAAGTGTTCACATTTATATTTAATGAACCACACATAAAATCATCAGTCATGGATTAAGTCTACATGGACCCAATTTTATACCTTCATTGTCTATCTAAACTATTATCTCTAATCATGACTCCAAATTTATCAATAAATTATCAAAATAATTACTAAATTATAAGGAACAAAACTAAAAATGAGATTGGAATATCATCTACAGATTGATGGTTATACAATTATCAATAAGTGTTTAGAAACTTAATTGTGTTATTTTACTTTAGAGTAACATATTTAGTGGATTAAATGGATAAATCTTACTCAATGGTGGTATACCACTTCTTACCATAATTACACTAAGATGACACCATATGAATCCATGTGTGGCTGTCCACCACCATCTTAGACATCCTACCTTCTAGATGAAATAACCCCAAATTTTTGAAAAATATTGAGATCTACTTGTGTCTATGGTAAAAGTCCAATGGCACTCAAGAGAAAAAATATCTTAATAGATTGATTATTATCATAAATATATTAGGTAAAATTAGGTACTTAACTATGGTTAATGTATCTTAAAGGATTCTCTTATGAAGATGATTATTCATATTGGATATGAAGATTGGGGTGTATTAGTGTACTCCATGTACACTCATAAATTCCACTCTAAATATGCCTATTTAAGGTATTCTTGATAGTACCATTTAAAAACGTTAATCCTTATCAAGTGCCAAGACTGACATAATATATCTTATGACAAGGTTCATCAAGGGCAACATGCTAGCTCTTGATCAGGAACACTAAACAAAAAACATCTAGGAGTAAAAGTAAAAATTTGGGTTAAAAATTATATTCAATCATCATATGAAGAGTAATTTGAATTCATAATTGATTTCAAAAATTAACCAAATGATAATACCATCAATTAGATTAATTTAAAAGTAATTCCAATTAGCAATACATTATTAAATAATGGAAACATTTACCAAGAAAATGGTAATAATTCATTATCCATATGAGGGCATGAGCAACTTTATATTCAATCCCACTATAAATCATATGCATGGTAGTACCAAGTATGAAAATAACCATGTAACAATCATCATATATGACCTATGATAATCTATCATCCATGGGTCAGATACCAATTATGATAAGTTGTTCTAGATTAAATTTAAACCTAGGGATATTATAATAATGTAGCCAATGTAGCCTATCCAGATTATACAACCTAATCTCCAAATTTCATATCCTTACACCTATTTATCCTTTTCATTAACTATTTTATTCAATCCTAAACTTGATTAATAAATAGGAAATTGAACACATTAAATATTTAGTTATGATTATTTCCACCACTATTATTGAAGAATGAGATAAAGAGATTAAAATAACTCATTCACAACTAACCATCACCTATTTTTCAATTGTCTACACACCAAATTTTGAAAATTAGTCATGAATGAAAATTAAATGCTTTGATTGAACCTAAGATGGTGATACCCACTGGGGATTCATAACCATCCTTGACTTTAGTATCCTTAAACCACATTACCATTAATGTTTCTCACATAAAAATAAAAATAAATAGGCTTAACCATAATCTAAAATTGATCACATCTAATAAATTAATTTATACATTTTACCATTTAATTCATCATCATGAACATGATCAATTATGGTCCCATCATTATATTTCATCCAACTGTCACATCTTAGATGATCTAAGAAAATTATTTCATGCTTCTAATGGACTCATGAAGTAAATAAAACAACATAAATAATTCATTTTCATAATTTAATTAATGTGGTACCTTTCAATCATAACCATCTATAATGTAATAATAAGCCTAAATAACAACCATAGACTTTCTTCCCAACCATTACACATGTTCTCTTCTTCATTACATAAGTAAATGATATTTTATTTTTTTAATTTATAGATAGGTAACTTACCATAATAATCCTAAAGTATTACAATCAAAATTAAGTTTTTACTAGTTTGTAACTCCCATGATTGGGATAGTAGATCCAACATAATTTTAACAACTCATCTTAGTGTATAGAAAATGAAAAATGCAAGGAGATTAAATTATGAAAAACCCTTGTAAAATAAATTTAAAAAAATAACTAGTTTTAATAATAAATCATTAATAGGCTAATCACTTATGTGTATGTATACACATACACACATGAATATAATGGAACTTGTTAACTTCCTAGATAGGATGATAACACCCATGTACAACCCTAAAAAATTATCCCAAAGAATTATATATATGATGATAATACTAATTTATTAACATGTTATCCATATTTATCTATACACATGAATGTAAAATGACCTACTTCATTAATATCACAATTACAGTATCTACACTCATTGCTTAGTGAATAAGTTTTCCATTTAACCAACATAAGTAAATATATAATAGTAATGTCTAAACATTATCTTTCCAACTAAAAGAATGGATTGAACATCTATAGTAAAGATATCTAATCTGAGTCATGCATATCTAAAACAAAATTCTTCATAACCAACATATATTTCTCAAAGAATTTAAATCTCATCACAAAATAATCATGTTATTCACTATATCCTAGTATGCATTCGCAACATCAAGAAAACTATCAAGAGTATTCCAAATTAGATTTTATCCTTCATGCTTCAAATGACATATATAAATATTTATAATCACATAGAAAATAATTTTAATAAATATAATATTTATATAATGAATTATGAGAAACATCATTATTAAGAATGCTGGCAACACTATGTAATTAGAAACTACCAATTGAAATATAGGCAATTAGAGAAATCTACAATTGACCAATCCATATGCCTAGTCCTATGAGCCCCTATATATAGTGACCCTAACCAACCCATCCATTAGATATATGATGTATTTAGGAATCTTATTTTTATAAAGACTATGAACATGCATTAAATAATTCTAAGCCATGGTCTAACTTGAAACCACAATCAAAACAAAACCAAAGGAAAAACAACATGATGTAATAAGCTTTAACCATAAACCAAATGAACTCCAAATAGATGCAATTACTCTTTTTCACCAATATTTTTATACCAATAAATAAATAATGCCTAATAAAATAACAATACAAATTCAAGGCATCTCATTGGTTAATAATTTGAGCCTTATAGAAATGATTGTAAGACAAATCTGAAACTATCAACCTATAATATCAACATTACAAAATAAATAAGGTATTTAACCCTTCACAATAAACAATAAATATGCATTCACTATCAAAATTAAAACTCTTGTTGAGCCTATTTCATTACTTTTTATATTCATGGAATGATTTATGCCAATTTGAACCCATGAAGATCAACATGAAATACTAGGTACTCACTCAAGTTATTGAGTTTAGCTGTATGAAATTATCAACAACATAAATTAAAACCAATCCAATGGATTAAACAATCCATGAATAAGTGAACCAAATTATTACAATTAACTTTAAAATGTATGCAATCATACCAACATATAAAACTAGCCTTTGAAAAAGTATGAACAATCATATTAGGCCACCATTTTTAAGATTCACAAACATATGCACAAATCATACAAAAGTATATTTAGCTCTTGAAATATTTGTAATTAAATCAACCATATGATGCATGTTTTAAGCCATGATATTAATATGAAAAATTAGCCATTATAATGTAATAACCATAGTCCTTTAAAGATATATTTTCATCCATGGTAATACATGAAAATATTTTGTCAAACAATAGTCATGAAATCTTCACAAGGTTTGGAGAATTGGTCGTAAAAATATATATTTCCATCCATACTTATGTATGTGGAAATTTTTTCAAATAGTTGACATGCCATAATAATACATATTTCCATCCATGGTTTTGTATGTGGACATTTTTTCAAATAGTTGTCATGTCATACAAATATATATTTCCATCCATGATAATGTATGAAGACATTTTGTCAAATAGTTGGCATGTCATACAAATATATATGTATATCCATGGTAATATATGAAGAAATTTTGTCAAATAGTTGGCATGTCATACAAATATATATTTGTAGTCATGGTAATGTATGAAGACATTTGGTCAAATAATTGGCATGTCATACAAATATATATTTATAGCCATGGTAATGTATGAAGACATTATCAAAAATTCAGCATGTCCTAAAAATATATATATTTCCATCCTTGGA